>JAGDQO010000315.1:0-298144 GCA_018342035.1 Solanum appendiculatum
TCGTTCTTGATGTGAGGGCACTTCAATGCATTTGTCGAAACATGTTTCTGCATTAGACATAGAGCTAAAGTGAGCTTGAGTCTGTGTTGAGACCAACTAGTTATCATTTGAAGCTTTTTTATCATGATTGCGGGTAACATGATATTGAGAGTAGTCTTGCTATGGCGCTTGCATGTTAGCTCTCATTGAATACTATTGTAGACACTCTTATTGAGCTTGTTGTGTTCTTGATTTACTTGTGGACAAGCAAAACTTTAAGTTGGGGTGTTGATGAGTGGCAAATTTGTACTCATTTAAGGTCCATTTAGCTCAATAATTAGTGCCCTCAGTGCCTAATTTTTTCCTTTTCTAATAGAATATTGATGATTTGCATCTATGAAGGCAATTGGACAAGGTAAGGACTGATGTTTAAAAGAATGACAAAAAATACAAAAAAAAGTGCAAAGTGAACATTGATGATCATCTAACATGAAGGGTGGATCGCCAACTGAGCACGACCTCGCAAAAATTGATAGTGCAAAGCAATGATGTGTATCGAAGAAGGTTGGCAGATTCTAATGCAAATGGTGTTACACCTAACGAGAATGGCGACCAAGATTAACATCACCAAATGTGACAGTGCAATTCTTGAAAGGCGAACAAAGGTGGTACTCGGTGATTCACCGAGCATGAAAGGCTGACTCAAGCGAGTTCACCAACTGAGGTTCAAACACCAAGAGCCCAGAGCATCACAAGGCATGCTGAGGGAAGGAGGGCGATTCACCAAGTAGGTTTGGTGAGCCCCACTAATGTCGCCGAGTCAGTCACTAAGAGGAGTTTTGGGCCAAATTTTGGAAAAATATAAATAGCCCAAAGGATTTCATTTTTAGAGAGTCGAAAAAATAGAGTTCGGAGTGAAGTTTTAAAATAGTTTTGAGAGTTGGAGAACACTTTACTTTTGAAGAACACTTTTCTAGATTTTGGGGTTTTTACAACTTGGTGTTTAATTTTGATAAATTGAAGTTGAATCTAAAGAGGGTTTACTCTTAATCTCTTGATTTCAAGTTACCCATGGCTGCTTTCATAGAAGGTATAATTTCTTTATTTTTTGTGATGGGTGGCTAAAACCCGAAGATCCAGGGGTGCTCTAATGGGGTTGGGTGTTGATTTAATGTAGTGGATATTGTGCTATGCTCTGTTTTGCTATTCTTCATACATGAATTTGGTCTAACTACCATAGGGTTAACTAATGGGTTAAGGTTGCAAATTTAATTTCTACTTTCGATCTCCGGTTGATGCTCGAAAGAGATTGATTGGAGTGGGTAATTAGTTTAATACTAGCAATTTAGGTTTGATGTTTGTAGGTTGCTTGAAAGAGAGGTTATGGGTCGGATATATTCGCCCTATTCTTGAAAGAGAGAATGGAGTAAGGTATTGGGTTGTTTAGGATTGACATATAGATGAGACCGAAAGGAGATTTTATGCATAGATGCTTTCAGATCGAAAGATGATTTACGTCAATGAAGATGACTTAACCTATTCATGAATGTTCATCACAATAGAGCAGCACAATTACCCCTACGTCAGATCGGTTTCCAATCCCCGCACCCCTAGATTGCTTGTTAACATTCGATTCCGTTTAAGTTTTTGTTTAATTGTGATAATTGATAACCAAAGCTTTATATTAAGTTTGTGGTACCATCCACTCAATTGTTCTTACTATTACAAATGAGCTAATTTAAAGTCCAAATCTCTTGAAATGAAATTCTCCACGATACACCATTCCCTGTGGGATTCGATCTCGACTCTTTGTTGTATTTTTATTGACGACGACCACTCGCTCTTTAATTGGTTTTGGAGAGTGGTTTGAGCGTTATCATATTGCTTTTACCGACTAGATAAAATTGTCACTATAAATTATTATAATTAGTGACGAATGTATTTTTTTCACTAATATAGGCAACTTATGACAACCTAATTTATTTTGTGACAAAAACATTTGTCTGGAAAAGTTTAGTTTAGTCGTTGCTAAAAGTTAATCCATTGAACATAATTTTTTTGTTAGTAAATACAAACATTTGATGGCATTTAATTATTTCATATTAGAATTATATTTTGAATTAGAATTGCATAAGTTGAAAATAAAATAATAAAATTTTCCAAATAATAATAAAGTACCCATGGTCATACAATTAATAACTATAGTTATACTAAGGTAATAACTCATTACAAGCTCCTTAAATAAAAATAAAACATGTCCAATAAAAAGAAAATCTAACAAAAATATACTAAATATTACACCTAAACTAAGATAGATAAGCAGTGATTTCTTTCGAAGTACCAATAATATGGTGACACTTAGCTTGCAATTAGTCTTGATTAAATTCTCACCTTTTATCCCTGTGAAAAAGAGAAGAAAATTAAGATTTAATTTAAAGTGTTCATATTGATGTCAAAACGTAGAATTTGAAACACAATCTATGTCTTTTATTAGTTGTAATGCTCAATTTTATAAGCACCCCAAAGACAAGGCATACTAATATGAAGGTGATGAGCAACATTGCATTCCTACCAAGTAGTTATTTTTTTGTACAGAAATGAATATAACATTATCGTTGCACAACCTACTGCACATGAATTACCAAAATGCTAATGTTTGAGAATTGTATTAACTCAGCATCTAACCTGAAATGTACCTAGAATATGGAAATATTTAGTGTACAGTTTAACTAATTCCCAACAGTTAGACAAAATTAATGATTCTAGACAATTGAATGCATTGCCTAGATTTTTAAAGAGTCATGCACCATGTTGAGTTCGTATTAACAAAACCATATCTCCTGCTTTGGCACCATCTGGATCTATTTATTAGTTGTAGATCTTTTACTAGCCAAAATAAAAATTGTTTTTTCACTAGTTTTCAACACACGAATTTTAAAAAATCAACTTTCAAGGCCTTAATTCTATCTAAAAACTACCACGCAAGAAAAAATTTACAAGGCTGTCAAGCACTTGTCGCAATAAAAATCGCCTATTTTAGTTCAAGATTAGGACCCAGCCTATTGCAATCTACTAAAGAACACCTTTCAAGTATCTATATCAGAAACTTCCCAACAAAATCTTTCGAAAGAACCTCAAATTATCAAGCAAGAAACACAAAAAACTATGACATCAAACAACTGGCAAATCAATAGAGCAAGAGAGCTGAAAATTTCATAAAAGGTCAAGTCTTTGCTGCCTTTATGACCAACACTATTGCAGTTTTATGATGAGCATCTTTCAAAATATCTAATCACAAACTTTCCTGCAAACAATTTTACTGACCCGCTCATATTTTCATGTAAAAACTCAATACACAATGCCATAATTGAGCAACAAAAGAAGATAAAAATGACTTTGAAAGTGCCACCGCATAGTGAACCTAAAACCCCAAATAAAGGAATACGATTTATCGATATTATAAGGAAGATCCTTGAGTCTTATGTTGGAATATATACTATTAACCATATGGTTAGATATAGTATTTATTATAGAATAATTATTTATTTAGTTTTAATAGATCATATATTTGTTTATGGTGTCTATTTACTTATACAGTAGATGATTTAGTGTATAGAGTTTTAGCTTATACACAGAGGATTAAATCATCGGTTCTTATAAGTACAAAAAAATTTGTTTACGATCTGAGATGGAAATTTGACATGTCATCGGTACGATTGTAGCACAAGATTATATGTAATTTATCTTGATTATGGGAACGGTATAGTTCTAACTTCTTGTGCTAGTGCATTTTGTATGTATTGAACGGGACCGAGTTGAGATAGTTGTTTTAGACTGACTGACAAAAATATTTTCTCTAAACTGTTAAATGTACTTATATTCTTAATCCTAATATAACTATTATAATATGTATATACTAATTATTGTTTTGATTTATTAAAAGGTGAGATTCTGAGATGGGTCAATATGCCTGGTAGATTGGATGATAAT
This sequence comes from Solanum appendiculatum, assembly GCA_018342035.1. Lineage (NCBI taxonomy): Eukaryota > Viridiplantae > Streptophyta > Magnoliopsida > Solanales > Solanaceae > Solanum > Solanum appendiculatum. The sequence continues at coordinate 3,970 of JAGDQO010000315.1, forward strand.
AATATATACTGGTGAAATAATAAGTTAGTTGATGGAATCCATGTCTCGATATAGAGATTGATTGATATGCCTTTTTGAGAAGCTTATAAGTTTTTATGGTGTCAAACCTTGCAAGTGGATTTATGAATCCGACACATAAAATAAGTTAAGCAGTGCTCTAAATAAAATTAATATTAAATTAAATTCGTTAGTAATTTAATTTATTGATTAGTATCTATAATCTTAATATGGAGAATTACATAAGTGTTTAATGGCAAATTTCAAAATATAAATAGAGGAGTGCAACTACGAATTTTTAGTGGTAAGAATAATTCAAATTAATTATTTAAAATTATTTCCTTAATAGGAAGCCTCAGCAATTAATTATGTGGTTCCTCCAGTGCCCATATTTAACTAGAACTTAGAATCTTATTTCTAGTGGGAAAAGGAAGAATAAGAAAACTGGGTTTTCTTCACTTTTTTGGACTGGAAGGAAATCTCTATAAAGAGGGATTCTCCTAACCTAGAAAGACAATAAGTTTTCTATTGATAGTTGTCCACCCAAGTATCTAGAGAGTTCGGATGTGAACTTGGGATCACTGTGGAAGACTGTGGATTCTCTTGAAGGTTTGTCTAGCTTGTGGATTCGCTTGAAGGTATCTGCTCACTCTTTAAGAGGTATTTATCGAATTAAAACTTTTTACAAGTTTATGTGTTCTAGCATAAATGTATTGGTTATTGCCTATCTATTATTCATGTAAGTAGTATAATTATAATATGCTTCCCCTGTACATATAGTTTTCCAACATCTTACTCAAGAATAGCCCACATACATCTTTCAAAAATAAAGTTATGTTTCCTGAATGAAGTATTACCAAATCATTTTTATAAGACACATATTTTCACGAGTCTAGTGCCATGAGAGAACCACTAATTTACAGAATTCCACCAATAATAAACCAATAAAAATCCTAATTGACACTCTAAGCAAGAAGAGAAATAAAAAGGCAACACATCTTACCATAATAATCTTTCTAGATATGGAGATCAATCTGACAACCATCAAAAATCAAATGCCTCAAACTTGATTTTTTTTCATTACTAAGCTTCTCTAAGTTGGGTGAGTTGGCTGATTTGAACCAATTTCTGCAATAATCTAATACATCAAAGTATAAGTAAGAATTAACTTGTAAATCTGCACAAGTTAGTGGAGAAAAATATACAAATCTTTAACCATGAATAAGTTTCTTTTGAAACCTATACAAGAAATTTGTATACCATTCACCTACTAGTTTCATCTTCTATTGATTTTACAAGAATTCAATCATGCTTAGTGTGTTACGTGTTACTATAAGCATTCAATAAAGCTTTTGTTTCACAAATATCCCTTTTAAGGAAATAACTAGACTAAAAGTACAACTAACAATTAATTAATCTAAGTGTAGACATCACTCCTCGTGGGATCGACCGTAATCTCTGTTAAGTTCTTTATTTAAACAACGACCTCTTATACGTCTTCAGAGAGGTACAATTTGGGCATCAAATTTTTGTCATTGTCAGGGATGGGTGAGACCTATGTATCAGAGCTACAAGGAGGTGGAGATGATCCCACAACCACTGAGCCGACTGAGGCTACTCCCACCTCCACATCTGCACCATCCAGTAGTGCACCTCGTGCACAGCCTACGATTTCTGGTCTCTTCATAGTTTAAGCTGATAGACTTCACAGATTGGAGCAATGATAGACTCACACGGAAGCTGAGATGACTCAGTAGCATTAGCATCTTCGACCATGGGTACTTTGCATAGTAGTTGATGAGTCGAAGAAGCATATGCAGGTAGCGATGGTAGAGCAGAATCGGGCCACACAACAGAGGCTTGATTCATTTGAGCTGAGGATACTAAACTGACCCCAACCTACTCTGAGTGTGGATTTATAGATCTTCCAGATGGTGTTGGGTCTGCTTCGGGCTGAGGTGAGTGCACTCGCTACTTTCCCACCACCTCCACCACGTAGTCCCTCACACCCCGATGTTGAAGATGAGATTATGCTGGACCTTTTTGGTGCTGTGGACACTACTTGGTTGACTAGAAAGTGCACTCAGTCTGATGCTGGCATTGGTAATGAGTCTTAGGAGAGAGCCAGCAAAAGGGAGCAGCAAGCATTCGATACAGCCAGACGTGAGTCCATCTAATCTGAGAAGGATATATTTGAAAGAGTTTGAAGTAGGGTATTGGAGCTTCAAGCTCATGGGGCACTACAGATTGTGACCCCCAAATTGATGTAGAGGCACCAAGGTCCACACCGATTGGCCCACAGGCCACATGTTAGCACTTCGGCGCCTAGGCATCATAGGTTTTTCTTTACCCTAAGTTTGTTTTACATGTTTAGTGCATTGGGACATTGCACAGTCTTTTATGTGGGGGTGCGATGAACTGCTTAAGAGTGATAGGGTGAAGTTTGATTATCCCAAACACTCAGGTCTTTTCTTGGGATTTTCTTGCCTATGTTCTTTTTTCCTAAGGACTATTTAATATCTGTTGAACCGGCATGTGTATAATGTAAATTTTGAAAGTAGACATGATGGAAATGTTGATGAAAAATGATATCCCTCCAAATTTTGTGCTTTGTGTTATATCGGTATTAGTGATAAGCTGAGTATGTCAGATCTTTATATGACATGATATGAACTGATATAATAACATGACTTAAATTAAAACATGAACATGATACATTGATAATTGATTGTGAAAAGATGTGCCATGTGTGCGTGAGGTATTGTTCATTCATACAATATGTGCCAATCTAGAACTTGCCCCATTGCTAAGATAATTGAACTGTTAATTAGGAAAGGATCATAGGTCTTTGTTGAAATAAAGTCCACTAAGTCTAAAAACAACCAACCAAATGAAAATGCTCCCTTCGATCCAAATTGTTAAGTCTTGAATAGATCATTCTTTTTGTTTACCCAATCCACCTTTGCCATTTGTGAATGTTAACCTTTGATTTTGCTGTGGTCCCTCCTTGGACATCGTGCACCTCAACTTAGGCTAAAAGCCTAAGTTGAGGATGGCTACTATAGAGGAAAACAAGAAAAGAAAGGGGTATGAAAAGATTTGTGTAATGAGAAAAGAGAAACATACGATGGTGTGACAGTGAAAAAGAAAAAGATAAATGCATGTAAAGCTGAAGAAAATATTGAAACGAAAAAAGAAAATAAAGTCAAAGTCACACTTGATATTTATTGAAAAATGAGGGGAAAAAATAAAGGTGAAACAAGTATTGGTTGTAAAAGAGGAAAGTAGCCAATGTAATGTCAAGGAGGGCAGAAAAGTCACTTTAAATCTAAAGATACCACACCTGACCCTGAGCCTACGTAATAAGCTAAGAAAGTCCTATAATGATCCTAATTTAACGGTTTGAGAGTCTAAGTATTGAATATAAGTACAAGCCTATGGTAGGCATATATTATATTGAATTCGGTTGTGAGAGTGAGCATATACCGAGTCCTTGTACTTGAAAAATATATTGATATTTGTGTGAAAGTGGGACTTCTTTGCGGTTAGGGCACAAATTACATTGTCAAAAAGTTGATATCTTGGTGATTGTTATCTATAGATGTGAATGAATCCATTGGTATGTCTATATCATGAGTTGATCCTGCATGTGTTAGCTTGTTAAAAATGGAGGATGGATTGTTTAGAAAATACCATGTGATTGCTTGAATTCTTGGTCTACATTTGTATCGTTTCGTTTAGTGTTAGTAGTATCGCTTGAGGACAAGAAACAATTTTAAGTTGAGGATGTTGATGTACCGCGGATTGACAGTACTTATAATGCTTTAAACTTGGATTTTTGCATGTTTCTTAGGAACTTATTAGTGGATTTTATGGTATTTTATCTTTTTTCTTCAGGAAAATAGGTTTTGACAAGTCCGGATGAAAAATACAGTGAAACAACACCTTTTGGAGGTTTGACGAGTCGACCTATGGCCATATACTTTTCTACTAGCTGTAGGAATGACTCGTAGAAGGGATCAATAATTTTTAGAGCTAAGAATGAAACAACGAGATTGGACTATGAGCTGTAGGTCAAAGTCGTAGAAAAGATCAAAGATGTTGAGCTCCAATACTTGGACTATGAGTAGCTAGGATGGGTCGTATAAAGTTCTATGGGTTGTAGAACATGCCCATAGAAAAGTTCAAAAAAATTATTGAATAATCTGTTTGAACAAAAGGTTCCTACGAGCCGTAGGGATGCCTACAAGCCGTAGAACAAAACCATAGAAGCGATGGTTGAAATCTTATTTTTCCTATGTTTTTAGCCTAGTTTATTTAGGATTAGATGTCTATAAATAGTCTTTTTATTATTCTTAAGTTAGACAGTTCATATTGCGGTTTTTTGCTTTTGGGAATTAATTTGTGAAACACTTTTCCATTTTAATTCTTGAATTTGTTGGTTTATATTGCAATCTTTTGATTCTTCAATTAAAGATCCTAGAATCCATCAATTATTATTGTAAGTTCATGATTTAGCTTATCTTAATTAATATGAATTATGATCAAACAAGAATGAGTAGCTAATTTCAGAATTAGGGGTTTTGGGAACCATAAGGAATTAACAACGTAGACCTAATAATAAGTAATTTATGAATAGTGTTTCTCCATGTATTGTATTTCTCTTTGCTTTGATTGATTTTTAACGGATGCATACGTTAGAACTCCCCTTATTCCTTCTTGCCGGATCAAGGAGGTAACGAATGGGAAAAGAGATTATACAACGGAGATTTGAGGGCATCAACCATCATTTAATAGCTTGATCTAGGTCAAGGGATAGTAATCTAGGGTCAAAGGTAAGGGTTAGCAAAGCACACACCCGTAGACGGACCAAGTTGCGTGGTGAAATTCACTTATTTGGACGACCAACCACTTAGGAGATACCTAAGTTACCGACTTTGCATGTTAGACACTAGACAAAGTTACTACTATAACCTACTGCTTTATGAACTTTTTGGAAACACAAATACCCTACTTTCATCTTCTATTGATTTCACAAAACATTCAATCTTTCTTACCATGTTACATGTTACTACAATCATCCAATAATGCTTTTGTTTCAAAAGCCCCCACCATTTTACGGAAATAACTCAACTAAAAGTACAACTAAGAATCAATTAGGCTAAGTCTAGACCTCATTCCTCGTGGGACCGACCCTAACCTCTGTTAGGTTCTTTATTTGAACAATGACCACTTATACTTCTTTAGAGATGTGTAGGTTGGGCGTATCATTCGTAAAGAATTTCATAGACCATAGACCCGATCGTAGATTAACTTTAGAAAGTTGGTATTTTAAGGCCTAGCAGGATGCCAGGTAACACGATCTGTGAATGCTTCTACGGATTGTGGAAGGGTCCGTAGAGCTAGACTTTGGGATTCAAGGAATTTAACCTCAGGATGGTTGTGCGAGAAGGTTCATTGTCTATGTAAGAGTCTACATACCTTTAAACCGGTCGTGGATGGCAAGTTTAGAAACTTGGAAAATTGAAGGGTTGACAGGACATGCCCATTAGTGGACCATGAACAGTTCTACAGACCATGGAAGGCGTGATGAGTGATAGAGTTATACTCATTTGAGGCCTTTATTTCAACAATTAGTGTCCTCAATGCCTAATTATGTCCTATTTTTGATGATATCTTGATGATTTGCAGCTATGAAGGCTAAAGGAAAAGTCAACGATGAATGAATGAGAAAAGAGGCCAAAAACACCGAAAAGAGTAGAAATCTACAAATTGATGATCACCTAAGCAAATGGGAGAATCTCCAAATGGGATGAATATCACTGAAGTTAACAGTGTTTAAGGTCCAAGCATCAAGGGAAATTGGCGAAGAAAGGTCACATCGGAAATCCACAAAATTAATAAGGGTGAACCCAAACTCATTGTCAAAAATGAAAGACTGCTTGGTGAAATGAAGGCTAAATAAGGCGAACAAGGTAAAATTCAGTGACTTGTCGATCATGAAAGGCGTATTCCATTGAGTTCGCCCATTGGAGTTGAAACACCAGAAGCCTAAAGCCTTAAAAAATTGTGCTGAAAGATAAAAATAGCCATTCGCCGAATGAGTTTGGCGAGCCCGACTAATGTGTCCAAATGAGGTGCGAAAGAAATTTTGGAGAAAGTATAAATAGCTTGGAAGAGAAAGAAAGCGGGGGATTTTGATCTTTTTATCATTTTTTGCTCTTTAAAACATTGAGGGGAGAGAATATTCAATTTTGTTCTTAGTTTTAGAGTATTGGTTATCCTTGTAATCAACTATTACGGGTTGAAAATGAAGTGAGTACTGAAGATTAGTGCTCAATCTTAATATATTGATTGCTGCTAACATCATACGTATAATTTCTTTGCTTTTTATGATGTGAAGCTAAAACCCCAAGTTCTAAGGGTAAGATTATGGGGTTGGGCGTTGATTTAAATTAGTGAATCTTTTGTTTTACTCTGTTTTATTGTTGTTCCTCTATGGATTTGAGTTATTTAGCATGAACATAATTTAGGGGTTAAGATGGCCAACTTAATCCTACTCTAGATCTCCAGTTGGTGCTTGAAAGAGACCAATAGGAGTGGGTAATTAGCTCAATGTGTGCAATTTACCTGATTATAGTTGTAAAAGCAAGGTAATGGGTTGATTTCTAAATTACGTAGATGAGATCGAAAGGAGATTCTATGAGCTAATGCTATGAGATCGAAAGAAGATTAGTGTTACTAATGATTACCCAGCTTATCCGTGATTATTGGACTTTATTGAGCAAGAAATTGTACCACTAGTTAATATCAATGCAAGCCTCCGCACCCCTAGATTCACTCTCAACTGTTTAACCCTTATTTTCTTTAGTTAATTGTTCATAAACAATTCCAAAGTTTCTCAATTAAATTTTATGGAATAATCTACCCATTTGCTTCAATCACTACAATGAATTAGTTGCATCTTAATTTCCTTTTTGAATTCTTACCCTTACATCACTCCTTATGGGATTCAACTCCGACTCTTAGTTGGGTATTTTTATTGACAATTATCGCTTATTCTCTCAATTGTTTTTAGGATAATTTTAGCGTTATCAAAAATGGCGCCATTGCCGGGGAGTGATGGCTAAGAATTCAATTTGTGAAGTAATTTGTGTACTCATTTGTTTATAGTTGAACACACTTACACTTTGTTTTGTTGTTGTGTCCTATTGGTAGGTGGGATAATGAGTATAAATGGCGGTGATGATGCTAGTCACCATGGGAAAGACAAGGATGTCAGAAATATGGATGACAAGAATCTTAATGTCATCAAGAAAATTGGCACAATTCAGTTACCTTCTACTCCAAAGAATGCCACATTTAGTGTAATAGAACCAATGTTGTAGCTGATCAAATTGAGAGGATAATTTTGAGGTTTTGAACATGAAGATCCTCATGAACACCTTCGCAAGTTTGTGAATGTGTGTGGACCTTTCACTGTTGAAGGCATTTCACAAGAATCAATGTGGGTGAGGATGTTCCTTTTTCTTTAATGCGCGAAGCTACTAAGTGGTTGATTGACTTACCACCTAATTTCATCACTTCATGGGAAGAATTGACTGAAGCATTTCTCCAAAGATTATTTCCCCCTTCAAAAAGGATGAAATGGAGAGACGACATTCAGAATTTCAAAAGAGTAAATAGAACCCGTACATGAAGTATGGCTACGCTTTAAAAGGGTACTGCTACAATGCCCAAACAATGTTTTTCCAGTCAAGTTTCTATTGCAATACTTCTATCAGAGTCTTAATGCGGTAAATAAAGCATTGACTAATCATCTCATTCAAGGTGGTATAGTGAGGCAACCATTTGTAGTAGCCTTAAGGCTACTTGATGAAATGATAAAAATCAATCAAGCTTGGCATAGTTGAGAAGATCATGTGTCGCTTCCACATTTGGGGATGCTCAAGGAACAAGAAGAGAAAAACCGAGAGCGTGACGTAAGCATATCTAAGTTGATGGTTCAACCTGAGATTTTGTCAAAACAAGTCATGGGAAGTGGTACGGGATCAGTGAATGCACTTGATAAGAGTCATAGGCTTCCTACACTTGGGAATGCTTGTAATGAAAACATGAAATTGAGAGGAAGCCAAATGGGGGGTTTGCGGTTAAGTTATCCAAAGCTTACCTTAGATCAAGGTTGGATCGGGAGCAGTGATGGTAGTTGGAAAGATATTTATTGGTGTGATAAAATGGAAAGCTGTGAAGGAAGTAAGTATGATAGGGAAAAATATGTGTCACTTCATTATTTAACTAATCCGGAGACCACTCGGACTGAGGAATTGATAGACAGGATTCTTTGCAAGGTGGAGGGTCTGAAATGATGTTGCAAGAGATGAGAGATGATGTCTCATCATTGTCAAGTAAGATCACTTCCCATTCGTCGTCCATTAAACTACTTGACTAGAAGATGAGTTAGCCTACCGCTCTTGTGTATTCAAATCCAAAGGAAGAAGTGGGGGACTTTATGGATATGGGCTCAATGAATGATACACAAGTGTCAACTTTAATAAATAGAAGTGGCAAAATACTACAAAATGAGTAGGTAATTGATGATTGTGGTAAAAAGACTGTGATTGTCGGTGATGAGCCACCACAAACAAGTTGAAAAACCATTGGTCAAAAATGATAAAATGATCCACAAGCAACAAGAGTAATGGTAATTCCATGGCCCCAAGTGCTAAAGTGCCCATAAAGATAACTCCTCATTTCTCAACAGTTGAAAAAGAAAGACAATGATGCAAAATTTCAAAAATTCTTGGAGGTAATCAAAGACCTGTCAATAAATATTACACTGGTGGATGCGTTGGTTGAAATGCTCGGGTATGCCAAATTTATGAATGATTTGGTCACAAAGAAAAGGTTGATCGACTATGAAACTGTTGAAATATCTCAAACTTGTAGTGCCATCATGACAAAAAATGCCATTGTGAAAAAGGAGGATCCTAGAGCTTTCACTATACCATGTACCATTGGTGCATGCACTTTTGCCAAGGCCTTATGCGATCTTGGAGCAATCATAAACTTAATGTCATTGGAGGTGTTTACCAAACTTGGAGTTGAGGCACCAAAACCAAAAAACATGAGGTTATTGATTGCTAATCATTCAATTCAAAGATAAATTGGTGTGATATATGATGTCCTAGTGAAGGTGGATATATTTGTATTTCCAGCTGATTTTGTGGTTCTAGATTGTGTATTGATGTTGAAATCCCTATTATACTTGGTAGGCCATTCTTGGCTACCAGAAAGGCCCTAGTGATGTTGAAGGGGGAGAGATAAAGTTCAAGGTGAATGAGGAAGAGGTGAAATTCAATATTCGTAAGTCCATGAAGTACCCAAATGACATGCATTTGGTCTCTCAGTTAGACCAATTTGATGAAGTTGTGGCAAGTATTAGCGAAATGGCTTATAGTGGGGAATCATTGGAGCGGTATTGCTGAATTTTAATGAAGAAGAGATAAGGAACTATGATGAGGTGGTTTTTTCCCTTGTTGTTGTGGGATCTTACACTCGAAAACCAAAAAAATGGACAATGACTTGTCTAATTGGGAGGCACCACCGGCCAAAACATCCATTATAGAGCCCCAACAATTAGAGTTGAAACTACTCCCTTCTCATCTTAGATATATTTTCTTGGGAGCCGACAATGCATTTCCGGTTATTATTGGAGACGAGCTCGAGATATGACAGGTAGAGTTGTTGATAAAGGTGTTGTAAAGGCATATTAGAGCATTGGGTTAGTCAATTGCGGACATTGTGGGAATTTCTCCGTGGGTGTGTACTCATAAAATACACCTAACCAAAGGAAGTAACTTAATCATTGATCACCGAAGGAGGTTAAATCCTCCAATGCAAGAAGTCGTGAAGAAAGAAATAATAAAATGGTTTGATGCGGGAGTAATTTTTCCTATTGCAGACAATCAATGGGGGAGTCCGGTTCAATGAATTTCTAAAACAGGTGGCATGGCGATAGTTCCAAATGAGAAGGCTGAGCTTGTAGCTACTTTGACCATGATGGGTGGCGAGTGCGTTTGGATTACAAAAAGCTAAATTCTTGGACCAAAAAAGACCACTTCCATATGACGTTCGTTGATCAAATGCTTGATTGGCTTGCGGGTAAGGGGTGGTATTTCTTCTTAGACTGTCACAATCATATATCAATAACACCAGAGGATCAAGAAAAGACAACTTTCACTTGTCCTTATGGGATGTTCTCTTTCAAGAGAATTTCCTTTGGATTGTGCAGCGCCCCTGCCACTTTCCAAAGATTCATGCTATCAATTTTGCCGATATGGTGGAGGAATTCATGGAGATCTTCATGGATGACTTTTCCATAGTTGGTGATTCATTTGAAGAATGTTTACATCATTTGGAGAAGGTGTTGCAGTGATGTGTAGAATTAAACTAGGTTTTAAATTGGGAAAATGCCATTTTATGGTAAAAGAGGGCATAGTCCTTGGGAATAAAATCTCCAGAAAGAGGGATTAAGGTAGATCAAGCCAAAGTTGATGTTATTGCCAAATTTCCTCCTCCGATTTTTGTAAAAGGGGTGCAAAGTTTTCTTGGCAATACCGAATTCTATCGGAGATTTATAAAAAACTTCTCGAAGGTGGCCATTCCATTATGTCAACAACTTGAAAAAGAGAGTGCTTTTGAGTTTGATGCTGCTTGTTTGAAAGCTTTTCTGACCTTGAAAGAAAAACTTGTTTAAGCCCCGATCAATTGCTCGCGAGTGGAGTCTTCCATTTAAAATGATGTGTGATGCAAGTGGGTTGGCACAGGGTGCTATGCTTGGGCAGCGTAAGAACAATTTTTTTCTTCCCATCTATTATGCTAGTAAGACTTTAAATTGTGCCCAAAAGAAATAAACTGTGATGGAGCAAGAGTTGTTAGCCGTCGTGTATGGTTTTGAAAAATTTAGAGCATATTTGTTGGGTATCAAATTTGTAATGCATACTGACCATGCAACACTCTGGTATTTGATGGGAAAGAAGGAAGTTAAGCCTAGATTGGTCTGATGCGTACTTCTTCTCCAAGAGTTTGATTTTTTGAAGTAAAAGATCGGAAAGGTTGTGAAAATCAAGTGGTCGACAACCTATCAAGGCTATAATCGAGTATTGCATTTGCCGAGGGAAGAGACATTGATGATGCATTTCCTGATGAGTCAGGGATGATTATTTCCCATACTTCTATATTGTGGTATGCTAATTATGCTAACTTTATAGTGTGCGGATTGTTTCCCGAGGGATTGAACGGCTACCGAAAGAAGAAATTCCTATTTGATGTTTAAAAGTATGTGTGGGATGAACCTTATCTTTTTAGGGAATGTGCCAATTATGTTATTCGGTGTTGTGTACTAGAAGTGGAGACACGGGCCACCCTTGAGGATTGCCATACTTCACCCGTGGGTGGGCATCATGGAGGTATTCATACAGCCTCCAAGGTTTTGCAATATGTTTATTATTGGTCGATGGTGTACCGGGAAGCTCATGAATTTTGTAAGATTTGTTTGCAATGCCAAATGCAAGGGAGTATTTCAAAGAGGCATGAGTTGCATCTTTCGCAAATTCTCAAAGTTGAGTTGATGCATGGGGAGTTGATTTCATGGGACCCTTTCCTAGCTCATTTGGGAACAAGTACATCCTCGTGGTAGTGGACTATGTGTAAAAATGGGTAGAAGCCGTGGCTTTGCCTAACAACGAAGGGAGGAGTGTCACAACGTTTCTCAAGAAGTATATTTTCATAAGGTTTGGTACCTCAAGAGCCATTATAAGTGATGGCAGTACCCATTTCTGTAATCACCAATTCGAAGCACTTTTGTCTAAGTATGGGGTCAAGAATAAGGTCGCCACACTGTATCATCTATAATCAAGTGGGCAAGTTGAAGTGTCTAACCGGGAAATAAAAAACATATTGGCCAAAACAATGAATATCAATTGAACCGATTGGTCTAAAAAGTTTGATGATGCACTTTTGGCCTATCGAATTGCCTTCAAGTCCCCATTGGCATGTCCCCTTAACAATTGGTGTTTTGGAAGGCCTATCACTTGCCTATTGAGTTAGGGCACAAAGCCTTATTGGCATTGAAGAGGGTGAACTTAAATTAGGAGATGGCTTCAAAGAACCGCGTTGACGAACTACTTGAATTAGATGAATTTCGATTGAAGGCATATGAGATTTCCGCACTCTACAAGAAGAGAGTTAAATGTTGACATGACACCAAGATCCTACACTGGGAGTTTCAGGTAGGTGAGCTAGTTCTCCTCTTCAATTCAAGGTTGAAACTTTTCCCAGGTAAGCTAAAATCAAAGTGGACTGGCTCGTACAAGGTGACTCAGGTGTATGGGAAGGGATCAATTGAAATTGAAGACATCAAGGGTATCAAATTCAAAGTCAACAGTGAATGGTTGAAAGACTATGTATGGGAAGGTCATGATGTGAGAGTTATTGAAGTGGTGTACTTGTACGATGCGTGAGAAGCATGTCCACGTCATGCCGTGACATTAAATCAAGCGCTTCTTGGGAGGCAACCCAAGTTTTAGTGGTCTTCAATAATGTGTGTCATTTGTGCAGGATGGGAAAGAAATAATAAGTGGTGTAAATCCCATTTCGGCAATCCGTCGAATCCACTAAGCGAAGCTCCAACGAGTTCGCCCTTTGGGCAGCTCAAATTGAATATGGACTTCATTATGGGTTTACCTCACACTCTTCGACAATGTGACACTATTTAGGTGGTTATAGACCGAATGACTAAATTAGTGCATTTTCTTCCAATTAAGACATCCTATTCAGCTGAGGACTATGCTGGGATCTATATTCAGGAGATGGTTAAGTTGCACGGTGTGCCTTTATCCATCATTTAAAATAAAGGTACTCAGTTGACTTCTCAGTTTTGGAGATCATTTCGAAAAAGGACTTGGCACTCAAGTTAAGCTTAGCAAATATTTTAACCCGCAGACAGATGGTCAGGATGAATGGACTATTCATACTTTGGAAGATATGTTGAGAGCTTGTGTGATTGACTTTAAAGGTAATTGGGTTGATCATTATCCTTTCATTGAGTGTGCTTATAATAGTATTTAACACTCGAGTATTCAAATGGCTCCATTTAAGGATCTCTATGGTAGGAGGTGTAGGTCTCCTATTGGTTCATTTGAAATTGGTGAGATGGCTTTGATAGGGTCCGAGTTAGTTCATGAGGCCATAGAAAAAGTTTATCTTATTAGGGATAAGTTGAAAACAGCCCAAAGTAGACATAAATCTTATGTAGACGCGAGAAGAAGAGAACTTAAATTTGACGTTGATGATTGGGTTTACTTGAAAATTTCACCCATGAAGGATGTGATGAGATTTGGTAAGAAAGGGAAGCTTAGTCCTCGTTATGTAGGCCTATATAAATTTTTTATTAGTTTTGGTAATTTGGCTTATGAGTTGAATTTTCCTCCTAAATTGGAATATGTGCATCTGGTGTTCCATGTGTCTTTGCTGAAGAAATGTATTGGGGACCCGACTACAGTTCTGCCTTTAGAAAGTGTCAGTGTGAAGGAAAATCTCTCTTAGGGAGAGCTCCTCGTTGAGATTCATGACCATCAGGTTCATAAGTTGAGAAATAATGAAGTGTCTACAACAAAAGTTCTTTGGAGGAATAGTCGATTGAGGGTGCTACTTGGGAGGGTGAAGATGATATGATGTCCAAGTTCCCCTATCTCTTTCACTCTGATTCAATTTTAGCGTGAGGTATTAGTTCCTCGTATAAAGTCATTGGATTCATGTGTTTTAGCTATTCTCATGTTTTCCTATGCATGCATGGTAATAAAATCAGTTCTAAACTTCATATTTTAGCTCGGGGTCCACTACTCCATTAGTTTTATGTATTTTTGCTTTCATGTTAGGATGTTAGATTTTTCCCTACTCTATTCATGCCTAGTTGATTCCCATTCAAGGACGAATGTTCCCAAGGGGGATATATTGTAACACCTGGAAGTGCACAACTAAGATAAAGTTGGAAAGTGCATAATAAGTTGTTGAAAGTCTACAATAATCATTTCCTCGAGGTAGTTCATGGACCGTATAAGGGTTCACACTCCGTGGAAGCTACTTATTGAAGGAGCTTCAGAGATTAAATTCCCTAAGGTAGGGACCACAGACGATTGTATGATCCGTAAAAAGTTTCACAGACTGTAGACCCGGCCATGGATCAACTTCAAAAAGTTGATGTTTTAAGGCTTACCAGGATGGCAGTGTTACATGACCCGTGAATGCTTCTACGGATTGTGTAGTAAGGGTGTGTAGAGCAAGTCTTTGGGCTTCAAGGAATTTGACCTCAGGATGGTCTACAGACATTGAACCGGCTGTGGATGGAAAGTTCAGAAACTCGGAAAATTGGAGGTTGGACAAGACGAGCCTATTAACGAATCGTGAATAGTTCCACAGACCTTGCAAGGCGTCCATAGAACTTGTTTAGCAGATTTTAAGTCAGGTGTAACAGAGTCTTTTCCTACTCTTTTAATTTCTATACTATATCATTTGGGCTTATTTTGAATACTTTAATTTGTTACCAAGACCCCTAAGCTCTCCATTCACTCTAATTCTCAAAAATTCTAATTTCTTCTCCTCCAAGTTTCTCTCCCAAGGCTAGAACAAGGATTTCAAAGCTTCAAGTTTTCTTTCCCAAATTTCACCTAGGATTTCTATCAAGGTATGTGAGAACTTCATCAATGGATTCTTTTCCACCCATTGAGCCCCAAAGAACCCCCAAATTTCAACTAATGATTCTTCCCCCAATGTTAGGGTTTCATGATTTCTTGTGCCTTTTTATTGAATTCAAGTTTATTCTTAGGTTGATCTTATTATGCATGATTTGATCATAATTCAATGATTTCAATAATATATTCATAAACTCATGCTATGCAAGTATTTCATGATCATTACTAATCTATTTATCTATGCATGCATTATGTTACGAAGGTTTTTATGAATCAAGGATGATTCCAGATAAATATTTTATATGATTATCATAATTTAGATGCTTCAAATATGTGTGTCAAAGATTATGTTACGAAATCACGATTTCAAGAAGCTATTCTTATGGTTATCAGATTTTCCATGGAAGATTCAATATTACCAGATTCTTACCGTCTCTATGAGTATGAATATGCATGTTTTCATTGAGAGTATTACTTAGCACCAAGTTGGACTAGTGGCGATTACCCATGTCCCAGAACTATGTGCCCCCATAGGACTTTGTCTTAATTGACTCTAGCTAGTGGATCCACCTTAGCCCATGATCATAGTCCTTACCTTGGCAAGTAGGAAAATCTCTTTTTAGTGTGGGAAAAGTACACTAAAATCTATGTTATAGCTCACATGGTTTATGTCAATTAACGATATCTCTGACATATGCTATGATTATGATGTTAAAGAATATTACATTTCCTTGTACTATGTCTTTCATAATCAGATTATCAATTTTCATGTTATGTTTACTTGTCAATGCAGTATCATGTTTTTAGACTTATCAAATTATCATGTTATGTTTATGCATTTCCCCATATACAGTATATTCCTACTACTGACTGCATACTTTTGTACCTATATTATTTCATAATATAGGTTTTGACGCACATCATTCTAGCTACAGTTAGAACAAGATTCTATCGGCTTAGCATTACTTTGGTGAGTCCTCATGGTTCAGAGATATGCCACTTATGAGTTCAATATGTTTATATCAGACTTTGCATTTAGTTTTCAGATGTTCGAGTGAGCTAGGGCTTGTCCTAGCAACTCACTTATGCTTAGAGGTTATTTTAGATATTAGTACTTCCACTTATAAGTCTTTGTATTTAGATCTCCCTTAATGTTGAGAGTATCATTAGAGACATTATTCCAGTTACGTATGTTATCATAGTGCCATGCTATGCCATGTGGTTAGCTTAGGGTCTCTTAGGACTCTAGGTTCCATGTCTTGTATAAGGGGTAGAATTGGGTCATGACATTCTAGATCTCCAAATCATGTCCTCAATGCTTGTTTATGTCTATTTCTAATATAAATTTTCTTGAACTTCAGCTAGGAGAGCTTAGGGACATGACGAGAAAAAAGCCAAAGCAAAAGAAGTCAAGTATATGAAAAAGTGAGGAAATTGGCTTAGGCTAAAGCTCGCCAATGTCACTAGATGGGTCATTGAGTGAACCCAAGCTCACCAAAAATATCAGAGAGTTCTGCTCAGAAACTCAAGTCAATTCGGCAATGAATAAGAGAAATTAGTGACTCACCGAATCAACTCGGTGAACTCCAATGAGCTCGCTGAATTCCACTAAAACTTGAAGGCTGAGACTTCTTCTGAAAGGGTGATTTGGTGATGGAAAGTATCATTTGGTGATCGTTGATCAGTTTTGCAAGTTCAGCTTAACTCGCATAATCAACCTCAAAGGTCAATGTTGTCATTAAAAATTTGGAAACGTATACATAGATCTTTTTTGGGAGAGAAAGAAACCTTTACACTTCTGAATATTTTCTATACTTTGGAAGCTTCTATACTTTGGAGATTTTGCTAGTACTTGGGATCTTTTGGCTTGTAAGAGAATACGGGTTCGTTTTCTCATTGTGATATCCCGTGTATTATTATGCACATAAAATGTTGAATGGAACAAGAGTTGTCAACGGTGGTGTATGGGTTTGAAAAGTTTTGAGCATATCTTTAGGAGACCAAGGTGGTAGTGAATACGGACCATGCTGCAATCCAATACTTGATGTCAAAGAAAGAAGTGAAATCAAGAATGATACGATGGGTATTGTTGCTTCGTGAGTTTTACTTTGAAGTGAAAGGTTGAAAAGGTTGTAAAAATCAAGTGGCGGACCACTTTTCCTACCTTTAATCTTGTGTGATAAGTTTCTCGTAAAAGGAAATTGATGAGTCCTTCCCTGATGAATGTGTCAGGGCTGTCTCAAATAGAACTACACCTTGGTGCGCTTATTTTGCTAACTATGTTGTGTGTGGTATTCTACCCGAAGGGCTAAATCTATATCAATAAAAGAGATTCCTCTTTGATGCTAAGAAGTACTATTAGGATGAGCGCTATTTGTTTCAAGAGTGTACTGATTACGTTATTCAGAGATGTGTTTTGGATGTTGAGGTACATGATATTCTTAAAGTGTATCATGCATCACCCATTGGAGGGCACCCTAGT
The DNA here is from genome assembly GCA_018342035.1 of Solanum appendiculatum. Classification (NCBI taxonomy): domain Eukaryota; kingdom Viridiplantae; phylum Streptophyta; class Magnoliopsida; order Solanales; family Solanaceae; genus Solanum; species Solanum appendiculatum. The sequence goes on from JAGDQO010000315.1 coordinate 21,199, forward strand.
GGGTTGTATACTGATGAGTCAAAGATGTTGACTCATTTGCAGCTTTTTTAGTTCAAAAAATAGTGTCCTCAATGCCTATTCATGTCCTTATCCGATGATATCTTGATATTTTAAAAATATGACAGGGCAAAGGACAAGGGAAGGATGAAGTCATACAAAAAGAGGCCAAAAACAGTGAAATATAGTGAAAACCCCAAGCTGAAGATCGCCAAACAGAGTTAGTGAATCACCAACTGTGCTTGAACTCCATCAAAATTGATAGTGGTTGATGATAAAATATCAGGGCGAGTTAATGAAGAGAGAAGACATCAGTGATCCGCCGAATGTTAAAAGGTGAGCTCAATTTCATAGCTGAAAGTGACAGACTGCTGAATTAAAATGAGGGCTAAACTAGGTGAATAGGGTGGTAATCGGCTGTTTGCTTAACGTGAAAGGTTGACAAAATCAAGTTCGCCAACTGAGGTTCAAACACCTAAAGCCTAAAGCTTAGAAAGGGTGAGCTAAAGAATTAAACAGCGATCCCCGATCAAGTAGGGAAGCCCGACTAATATCACCAATTAGGCCGCGTATGAAATTTCAGATAAAGTTTTGGGGAAATTATATATAGCCCAAGGAGAGAGAAAATATAGCTTTTTGATATTGAGAAAATAGAGTTTTTAATATTAGCTTAGAACTTTGCTTTTCTCTTAGTTTTCGGCTTTTGAACAATCTTGTAATTGACAATTGAGGGTTCAATTCAAAGTGGGTATTGAAGATTATTGCTGATTATCAACACTTTGATGGGTAAAAATATAATTGGCATAATTTTTTATGATGCTTGGCTAAAACCTCAATTCTAGCGGTGAAATTATGGAGTTAGGTGTTAACTAATTTAGTGGGTTTAGTGTCCTGCTCTATATTCTACTGTTTATTTATGGATTTGAGCTATTTAGCATGGGTTCAATTTATGGGTTAAGATTGAAAACTTAGTCCTAAATTAGATCTTTTGTTGATGCTTGAAAGAGATTAATTGAAGTGGGTAAATAACTTAATACTTAAAAATTAGATTTGATTGTTGTAGTATGCTCGAAAGAGAAAGCGTAGTTCCTTTCTAATTGCCAAATCTGCTTGAAAGAGAGATTTTAGTAAGGTTTTAGGTTGATTTGTAGTTTCACATAGATGAGACCGAAAGGAGATTCTTTGATATGATAGATTGAGATCGAAAGAAGATTTGTGTCGTTGATGATTACTCAGACTATCCATGATTATTTAGCATTATTGGAGAAGCACTTGTACCCCTATTTGATGTTGATACCAACTTCCATACCCCTAGATCGTCTCTTACTTGTTTAAATCAATGTTTGCAGTTGAATTGTGATAATTGATTCTTATATTAAATTTGGTGGAATCATCCACCCATTTGTCGTAATTTCTACAATGAATTGGTTTGCATCTTAATTTCCTAATTGAATTCTTCAATTTATATCACTCGTTGGGGGATTCGACCCCGACTCTTTTGTTGGGTATTTATATTGCTAGCGATCGCTTACTCATTTAATTGTTTTTGTTAATAATTTTAGTGTTATCAAAAATTGTGTTGTTGTCGGAGAGTGTTGGCTAAGAATTCAGTTTATATATTTGTTTCATGTTGCTGTGTGTCCCATTTGCAGGTGGATATATGAGTGTATATGGCAGTAACGATGCTAGTCATTAAGGGCAAAACAATAATTTTGGAAATATGGAAGACATGAATCTCAATTTCAATAAGAGTTTTGGAGCAATTCGGTTACCCCCTAGTCCGATGAATGTTACATTCACCATAACCGAGCCAATGTTGCTGCTGCTCCAAATGAGAGGGATGTTTTGAGGTCTTGCTCATTAAGACTCCCATGAGCATCTCCAAAAGCTTGTGAATATTTGTAGGCCTTTCACTTTTCAAAGCATCACGCAAGATTCCATACGGTTGAGGCTATTTCCTTTCTCCTTAATGAGACAAGAAACTAAGTGGTTGTTCGAACTACCGCAAAATTTCATAACTTCGTTGGAAGAACTAACAGACGTTCCTTGAAAGATTTTTCCCTCCTTCAAAGATGGTGAAGCTGAGAGACAGCATCCAAAATTTCAAGGCTGCATTTTCAAAGGCTAATGCTACAGTGTCCAAATCATGGTATCCCAGAAAGGTTGTTGTTGCAATATTTTTATCGAAGCCTTGACACAGTGAATAAAGGGTTGGCTGACCAACTCATTCAAGGAGGAATAGTGCGGCAAACATTTGCAGTGGCTTCAAGGCTACTCAAGGAAATGATAAAAATAAACCAAGCTAGGCACACTATTGAAGATCAAGGGTCTCCTACACAGGAGAGTGTGACCAAAGAGCAAGAGGAGAAGATCCAGGAACGTGATGAGAACATAGCCAAGATGATGGTTCAATTTGACGTGTTGTCAATGCATGTTACGAGAAATGGTACTAAATCAATAAATATGGTTGATATGAGTCATGGGAATTCTAAGTTTCGAAGCACATATAATGATGACATTCAATCGAGAAGTGTTCGAATGGAGGGTTTTCATTTAAGCCATCCAAGGTTAAACAAAAATCAAGGTTTGAATGGAAGTAGTGATTGCAGTTGGGAAGATGTTGATTGGTGTGATAAAGGTGAAACTTGGGAAGGAAGTGAGTATGATAAAGGGATATATGTGTCCCTTCATGACTTAACCAAGACAAAGAGACAACAAACCAATTCCAAAAGTGCTTAGACTGAGAAGTTGCTAGTAAAGATTCTTGATAAGGTGGATGGGTCCGATATGATATTGCATGATATAAGGAGTGATTTCTCATCGTTGACAAATACAGTCAGTTTCCATTCATCATCAATTAAGTAACTTGAAGAGAAAATGGGCCAGCTCACCACTATTGTGTATTCAAGTTCGAAAGGAGTATTGGCTCATCATGTGACTGTTGATTCAAAGATTGATACCCAAGTGTCAGCCATATTAACTTCAAGTGGTAAAGTTTTGCATAATGAGCCGTGGGCTTTCAACATACTCTGTACCATTGGAATGCATCAATTTGCCAAGGCTTTATGTGACCTTGGAGCAATCATCAATTGAATGTCTTTGAACTTGGACTTGAGGAACCAAAGCCTACTAATATGAGGTTATTGATGGCGAATCGGTCAATCAAAAGGCCAGTAGGGGTGGTGTATGACATCCTAGTAAAGGTAGATAAATTTGAATTCCTGCTGACTTCGTTATATTGGATTGTGAAATCGATGTTGAAGTCCTCATTATACTTGGTAGGCCATTCTTAGCTATCGGATAGGACTTAGTCGATGTCGAGAGGGGAGAATTGAAATTCTAAGTGAATAAAGAAGAAGTCAACTTCAACATTTGCAAATCCATGATGTACCTAAGTGACATGCATGTGGTCTCTCACCTAGACCAAATTGATGAAGTCCTTGGAAGTATCAGCAAAAGCAGCTTATAGTGGAGAATCATTCGCTGCGGTATTGCTTAATTATGAAGAAGAAGAATTAAATGACTATGATAAGGTGGTTTCTACCCTTGTCGGTGTGGAATCCTTCACATCTAATCCAAAGAAGATAGACATTGATTTTTCAAATCGAGAGGCGCCACCAGCCAAGCCATCCAAAATTGGAGTTGAAAGTTTTCCTCAACATCTTTGATACATCTTTTTGGGGGCTAAGAATACATTGCTGGTAATAATTGCAAACGACTTCGAAGAATGGAAAATGAATATGTTGATAAGAGTTTTGAAGAAACACATTAGAGCTTTGAGTTGGTCTATTGCTGCTATAAGGGTGATCTCCTCAGGTGTTTGTACTCATAAAAATCATCAGAACGAATGTTGTAAGCCAATAATAGAGCACCAATGGAGGTTAAATCCTCCGTTGCAAGAAGTAGTGAAGAAAGAAAAATCATAAAATGGCTGGATACAGGTGTGATCTTTCCTATTGTGGACAGCCAATGGGTAAGTCTGGTTCAATGTGTCCCCAAAAAGGGAGGCATGACGGTAGCTCAAAATGAGAAGGATAAGCTTTGGCTACTAGACCAGTTACACGGTGGAGAGTGTGCATGGATTACCGGAAGCTAAATTTGTGGACCGAGAAAGATCATTTCCCTATGCCTTTCATCGACCAAATGCTCGATCGTCTTGTAGAAAAGGGGTGGTACGACTTCTTAGATAGTTAGTCAGGCTACAATAAAATCTCTATAGCATCGAAAGATCAAGAAAACACCACATTTTCTTGCCCTTACAAGACATTTGCTTTCAAGCGGATGCCCTTTGGGTTGTGCAATGCATCGACCACTTTCCAAAGGTGCATGTTTCTATATCTGTTGATTTGGTGGAGTAGTCTATGGATGATTTCTCTATTGTTGGATACTCAATTAAAGAATGTTTGAACCATTTGGGGAAAATATTGCAACAATTTGTTGAATCAAATTTGGTTCTCAACCGAGAGAAGTGACACTTTATGGTAAAGGAAGGGATAGTCCTTGGACATAAGATTTCTGGGAAAGGGATTGAAGTTGACCAAGCTAAGATTGATGTTATTGCTAAGTTGCGTCCTCTAATTTCGGTGAAAGGTGTAAGGAGCTTCCTAGGCCATGCCGGATTCCACCAGCATTTTATAAAAGATTTCTCCTAGGTGGTTTTTCCTAATTAGAGCCATCCTTTTGAAATGATGTGTGATGCAAGTGGGATAGCGCTTGGCATTGTTCTTGGGCAGCCCAAGAATAAGTTTTTCCATCCCATTTACTACGCTAGTAAGATGCTGAATTGTGCTCAAAAGAATTATACAGGAACTGAACAAGAATTGCTATCCCTTGTGTATGGTTTTTAAAAGTTTAGAGCATATTTTTTGGGTACCAAAGTTGTAGTGTATACCGATCATGCAACCCTCGGGTATTTGATGGCAAAGAAGGAAGCCAAGCCTAGATTGATTCGTTGGGTGCTTCTTCTCCAAGAGTTTGACTTTGAAGTGAAAATTTGGAAGGGTTGCAAGAAGCAAGTGGCTGGCCATCTATCAAGGCTGGAGCCAAGTATTGCATTGTCTAAGGAAATGGACGTAGATTATACTTTTCCTGATGATTTAGTGATGATGATCTCTAAAACTTCAATACCATGGTATGTTGATTATGCAAATTTCATAGCATTTGGATTGATGCCCAAGGGATTGAACAATTATCAAGAGAAGAAATTCCTATTTGATGTTAAGAAATATGTTTGGGATGAGCCCTATTTCTTTAGGGAGTGTGCTGATCACATTATCAGGTGTTGTGTTCCCAAAGTTGAGGTAAAAGAGATCCTTGAGGCTTGTCATGCATCACCCGTGGGTGTACACCATGAAGCAACCTGTACCGCATCAGAGGTGTTGCAATGCGGATACTATTGGCCTACAATGTATCAGGATGCACATATTTTTTTAAGATATATGTGCAATGCCAAATGCAAGGGAGTATCTCAAAAGGGCATGAGCTGCCTCTTCACAAATTCTTGAAGTTGAACTCTTTGATGTGTTGGGGAGGGTGACTTCATGGGACCTTTCGTTAGCTCCTTTGGCAACAAATACATCCTAGTGGATGTTGATTATGTCTCAAAGTGGGTAGAAGCGGTGGCTTTACCTAACAACAAAGGAAGGAGTGTCACTAAGTTCCTAAAGAGGTACATTTTCACATGGTTCGGTACACCAAGGGCTATTATAAGTGATGGCGGTTCCCATTTCTCTAATCGTCAATTTGAAACACTTTTATCTATGTATGGGGTAAAGCACAAGGTCGCTACACCGTACCACACCCAAACGAGTGGACAAGTTGAGTTGTCTAACAGGGAAATCAAGAATATCTTGGCAAAAATAGTGAATGTCCACTACACTGATTGGTCTAGTAGGCTTGAAGATGCACTTTGGGCCTATCATGCAACCTTCAAGTCTCCCATTGGCATGTCCCCATTTAGTGCTTGGAAAAGCCTGTCACTTGCCCATTGAATTAGAGCATTAAACATTATGGACAATAAAGAAGGTGAATTTAAATTGGGAGATTGCTTCAAGGAACCGTGTTGACCAACTCCTTGAATTGGATGAATTTCGCTTAAAGGCATATGAGAGTTCCGCATTAAACAAAGAGAAGTCAAGTGATGGCACGATGCTAAAATCTTACATCTGGAGGTTTGGGTAGGTGAGCAAGTTTTACTCTTCAATTCTAGGCTGAAACTTTTCTCGAGAAAGCTCAAATCAAAATGGTCTGATCCGTAAAGACTGACTAGGGTGTATGGCAATGAGGCAATTGAAATTAAAGATGTTAAGGGTGTTAAATTCAAGGTCAACAGCCAAGTGTTGAAAGTTTATGTTGAGGAAGGTCGCAACGTGGGAGTTATTGAAGTGGTGTACTTGGATGATATTTGATAGCATGTCCAAATTGTGCCGTGACATTAAACTAAGTGCTTCTTTGGAGGCAACCCAAGTTTTAGTTGATTTCACTAATATGTGTTACTTGTGCAAGAGAAGAGGGAAAGGCGGACCAAGAAACACTTCGGCGATTCGCCCAACTAAGTAAGCATACTCCCATTGGGATCACCCTTGGGGTGGCTCAAATTGTCGGAGGTTCTGTCAACTTCGGTGGAAGTATAGCTACATTGGTGATTCTCCAAACATGTTTGGTGAACCTGACTCAGTTTGCCTTCTTCGACAAAAATTTATGAGGAAGAGTACTATCCATTACGGTGAGCAATGGCATGATTTGGTGACTCAGTGTTCTCCCTCGTGAACATCATCATGTTCAACGATCTAGGTAAGGACTTCTATGATTGCTATAGGAACAGTTGGTGAGCTGTACTCTTTCCCCGATTTGCCGACCTAGTAGGCAATCTTAGTCATACCTCGCCTAAATGGAAACTCGACCACTCTTCATCTAACAGAGAGACACTAAACTTATTTCTCTTTCTTTTCACTTTTTGCATTAAGGGCACTATATTTTTATTTTTGGTGGGGTGAGGGACACTTATAGTTCTTACCCCTTTCTTTTTGTTTGCATTTGATTTCATTTTTGTCTCTCTAGCAAGTACCCCATGATTTTAGGAGTAGTGATGTTGAATGATGTTGCTTGTTTTCATTATTGATATTCGAGAATCGATTTTGTCAATTATCAATGTCTTGGATAGTTCTCTTGATGAGAAATGTGTTTTGTGTTCGTGTTGCAAGAGGAAATCGGTGTTGCTTTACTTTTGATTGATCTTTAAGAATCTTGTGTTTACTAGATGCGTATTGATGTGAGCCTTGCAGTGAACATTGCACGCAAGCTTCTTAACTTTGTAGAGCTGTGTAAAATGATTGTGTTTGAAGTGTCGTGTATGGTGAGATCCTACTTAAAAGCATGCTCGTAGATTCCTAGAATTCGCCTTATTAGTCTAATTGTTTAGCCTTGGTGAATGCACGTGATGATCTTGGGCACAAAAGTTTAGAGGGAACCCAAATCTTCATATCTTTTGTGACTAGTTTGTGAGGGTGTGCAACCATCTTGACACCATTTGAGCTTAAACCATTTATTGACAACCTCACTGAAGCCTCTTGAACCAAATGTGTCTCCAACTTCTCACTCATAAATCCTTTTCTAAGCATTGGTTTGTTTGAATAGCCAACTTAGGACAAAAGCCTATGTTTTGGTGGGGAAAGGATGGAGGAAGAGGAGCCAATTCAAAAAACAAGAAAGAAAAGTGAGACTCAACCTTGAATTTTAGAGCAAAAAGAAGGAACCCCTCCTTATAAAAATAAGAGAAAAAACATGAAAATGGAATGAAAAAGAAAGTCTTGATGAAATAAAGGGATTTCCAATAAATTGAATAAAAATTTAAAGATTGAGTCTCCAAATGAAAAGAATGAAAGGAACTTGAGAAGAGTTGAAGATGAGTGCAATAATGCTTTGAAAAAATTAAGTCACTGAGCCAAATGACCGTACCTTTATCCTCAACCCCATTACAAGCCTGAAAAGACCCTTGGATCTTGCTTAAATCGGGATGTGTGATGATTGGAAAATATAGGCAAACCTATATGATGAAGCTTGTATGTATTTTTCTTTCGAAGAGTGAGAGTTGTATTTATTCCTAACTTTTTTGATGATGTGCTTTGTGAGAGCATAGAATCATTTTTGTTGTGAGGGCACTTGAATGCTTTTATTGAAGCAAGGTTTTGCATTTTAAGGGAGTATTAGTGAGCTTGAGCTTGGATTGATACTGGCTAGTCATCATTTAAAACTTCTTGAGCATGATTGTGATATTGTGTATACTTGTTAGTAGTCTTGTGATGGCACTTGCATGTTAACTCACATTGAGAATTGTTATAGACACCTTTGTTGAACTAATTGTGTTCTTGATTTACTTGAGGACAAGTAAAAGTTTAATTTGGGTGTGTTGATGAGTCTGAGATTTTGACTGATTTGAGGCCTTTTTTGGTCAACAAATAGTGCCCTCAATGCCTATTCATGTCCCTATTTGATTATATTTTGATATTTTAAAGCTATGAAGGCCAAAGGACAAGTCAAGGATGAAATCATACAAAAGGAGGCCAAAAATGCTGAAATACAGTGAAAACCCCAAGTGAAAGACCGCCAAAGATAGTTGGTGAATCGCCAACTGTGCCTGAAATCCACCGAAATTGACAGTGGTTGATGATAAAATATCAAGGCCAGTCAGTGAAGAGAGAAGACATCAGCAATCTACTAAATGTGAAAAAGAGATCAATTTCATCATTTAAAGTGACAGACTGCTGAGTTAAAATGAGAGCTAAACTAGGCGAACAAGATAGTAATTGATGATTTGCCGAAGGTGAAAGGATGACTATATCGAGTACACCAACTGAGATTCAAACACCCGAAACCTGAAGCCAAGAAAGGGCGAGCTGAAGAGTAGAACAATGATCCACTGATCAAGTAAGTGAGCTCGACTAATGTTGTTGATCAGGTCAAACATGGAATTTCGGTAAAGTTTTTGGAGAAATTATAAATGACCTAAAGGAGAGAGAAAATGTAGCTTTTTGATATTGACAAAACTTATTTTTGAATATTAGCTTGGAACTTTACTTTTCTCTTAGTTTTGGATTTTGAACAATCTTGTAATTGACAATTGAGGGTTAAAATTCAAAGTGGTTGTTGAAGAGTATTATTGATTACCAACACTTTGATGGCTAAAAACATAATTGGCATACTTTTTTCCCCTTTTATGATGCTTGGCGAAAACCTCAATTGTGGGGGTGTGTATGATTATGGAGTCTAGTGTTAACTAATTTTAGTGGGTATAGTGTCTTTCTCTATTTTTCTACTGTTTATTCATGGATTTGAGCTATTTAGCATGGGTTCAATTTATGAGTTAAGGTTGCAAACTTAGTCCTAACTTAGATCTTTGGTTGATGCTTGAAAGCGATTAATTGAAGTGGGTAAATAGCTTAATCTTGCAAATTGGATTTGATTGTTGTAGTTTACTCAAAAGAGAAATTGTAGTTCCATTTCTAATTGCCAAATCTGCCTGAAAGAGACATTTTAGTAAGGTTTTGGGTTGATTTGTAGTTTCATATAGATGACACAGAAAGAAGATTCTATTATATGATGCATTGAGATCGAAAGAAGATTTGTGTTGTTGATGATTACCAGTCTAACCATAGCATTATTGAGCAAGCACTTGTACCCCTATTTGATGTTGATACTAACTTTCACACCCCTAGATCATCTCTTACTTGTTTCAATCCTGGTTTTTCAATTGAATTGTGATAATTGATTCGAAAACCCTTATATTAAATTTGGTGGAATCGTCCACCCATTTGTCCTAATTGCTACAATAAATTATTTTGCTTCTTAATTTCCTAATTGATTTCTTCAATTTATATCACTCCTAGTGAGATTCGACCTCGAATCTTTTGTTGGATATTTATATTTCTAGCGATCGCTTACTCATATAATTATTCTTGTGAGTAATTTGAGCGTTATCATGTACGACTTCAAAAGTTCTCAAAAGTGATTACTATTGGCCTTCGATGTATCAAGATGCTAATGCTCTCACCAAAACTTGTATGTAGTGCCAAAAGTCAAGGAGGTGTATCCCGACATAATGAATTGCCTCTCACTCCTATTCTACAGGTAGAGTTGTTTGATGTTTGGGGTATCAATTTTATGGGCCCGTGTGTGAGTTCTTATGGGAACAAATATACCTTGGTTTCTGTTGATTATGTTTCAAAATGGGTAGAGGTGGTGGCCTTACCTAAAAATGAAGTGAGAATGTGATCTAATTCCTCAAGCATTACATTTTCACAAGGTTTGGATCTCGATGTGCAATCATTATTGATGGGGGATCTCATTTTTGCAACCGCATATTTGAATCTTTGTTGGCAAAGTATGGAGTGAAACATAAGGTTGCTACACCTACTACTCGAAGAAACTGATCAAGTCGAGGTATCAAATAGGGAGATTAAGAGTATTTTATCTAAAACATTGTATGCAAATAGGTCAGATTGGTCTAGGAAATTGGAGGATGCTCTTTGCGCGTATCGAACTGCTTATAAAACTATCATTGGTATGTATCTCTACCAACTTGGGTTTGGTAAGTCTTGTCGCTTGCCGGTTTAATTTGAGCACAATGCATTATGGGCTTTGAAGAAGTTGAACATGAATTGGGAAGAGGCTTCAAAAGGTCGTGTTGATAAGGTGCATGAGATGGAGAAAATCTATTTTAGGGCTTACGAAAGCTCAGCCCTATACAAAGAGAGGATGAAGAAGTGGCATGATGCCAAGATCATGAAAAGGGAGTTTACAGCAGGTAATTCGGTGTTTCTTTATAACTTGAGGTTAAGGTTATTCCTGGGACAATTGAAGTCCAAATGGTCATGACCTTTCTGTGTTGTTAGTGCTTTTGCTAATGGGGCTATTGAAATCAAAAGTGAGGATTGTTCCAAATTCAAAGTGAATGGTCAAAGGCTGAAGTTGTATATTTGGGAGCATCTGATTGCGGCTATCGTTGATGTGATATACTTGGACAATGCTCGAGTTGCGTGTCTATGTCGTGCCATGAGGAAAACTAAGGCGCTTTTTGGGAGGCAACCCAATGTTTGCTTTTTGTCCTTTTTAGTAATATTTGTTGGATGTGTAGGTTGGAGTTGAATTTTTAACGTACCAGGAAAAAAGGTGAGTGGCTTACCAAGTTAACAAGCTGCCTAGTGCCATTCAGCGAGGTCAAGAGTATCCCAATTATGCAAAAACCCTGCAGGAGTTGCTCAAGTTTTTGGCAGGCTAGTTCTCACTTCCTGAGTCGCTGAGTTGGTTCAATGCCGTTAGTCAACCTCACCAAATATCCTACGAAACAAAAGGCCAAGGGTCTTTTGACCTTTTAAATTCAAACCATTGATCGTCTTTCAAAATTTTCTCTTTCCTTTCATTTATATAACAATAGTATTTGTTTTTATATCATCATCTTGTTAAGAAGTTCAACATTATCTTTGCGGATTCCATCGTTGTGCTCACTAGTGTGAGAATTGTTCTTAATCAAATTGAGGTTGATTTTTCTTGTGAATTTTATCCTTTGCCTTAATTTTAGTGAAATTCTCTTCAAATTGTTTGGGGGTTGATTAGTATAACTGAACTATGTTATTATCTTGTGTTTGTTTGCTTAATCTTTGTGTTCATATCATTGTGAGTTCAAATTGAATTGAAATTGTTGATGATTCTTGTGGGTTGTGCTTTGATGTTCGTGAACGGCGGTGTGAGAAATTATTGCGTGTTTGAATGATTTGTTGGGGTTGGGTGAAGTCGAAGTAACTCTGAATTCGATCAATCGACTTGATTTTGCCCAATTATGGATAAGATGATGTCTGAGAAATTGTGGAGTGTTTGAATGATTGTTTATGGTTGGGTGAAGTCTGAATAACTCCAAATTTGATTAATCGACTTGATTTTGCTAAATGATGGATAGGATGACATCTTTCTAAAGGCAAAATCATCGTCTTTTTGAATTTGAACCGTTAAGAGGGAAGTCTGAGTACCTCGGCTATTGAATCATCGTGGGTAGGCTAGAATTAATCATGTTTGGGGTTGATTTGTTGTATTGATGGGTGTCAAATTGAATCATTGCAAAAAGATGGTTGGTGGTATGTTGAGCATGTTTGGCGAGCTTCATCGAGCTCACTGGATGAATTCGGCACATCACCGGTTGGTTTTTTCACTGCCTAAATGGCATTGATTATGTAGGGGAGCCTTTAAACATTTTGGCAATGATCTTGCAGCTAACCGAAGTCATTCAGCGAGTCACTGAGTTACATTTTTCATTGATGAATCTCCCTATTTTCTGTAGGAGAGCCTCTAGGTTTTTTGTGTGGACCCTGCAGCTCAACGAATGATCATGATGACGCGCCGAATCACTTCCGCAAGCATTAGATGCAAAATTTCTCTAATTCTTTTCAGCTTACTTTTTCCACTAACCCTTCACCCAAAATGTGTTCTTGTGTGCTTTATTTTACATTTATGGCTCGTCATAAATTTCCAGTCTACAAGAATGTCACTCTTAATGATCCTTCCCCTAGAAGAAAGTAAAGAGGGTTGTAATCTCTGAGTCGGGTGACAACCCACATCCTACTCAATGCAAGTCCACGCATGTGAGTAGAAATGGCAAGGAGAAGATTGTCGAGTTGAGAGAAAATGAAGATAGTCCTAGAATGGGATCGCTAGAATATTCTTGGACAGATGACAATGATGGAGATGAAGGTTCTACCACTCCGGTTCATACCCCTTACTTGAGGCATAACCTTTTAAGAAGAGGAGATCCAAACTGTGATCTAAGGTAGTTAGTGATGCGATGACTGGATTTGTCCCCTTAGTGCTTCCCATAGTCGCATATCGTCCTATGAACTTTTTGAAATCTGCCGGGTTGTAGACTATTCTAAAAGAGAAGAGGTTTTCTACAGATTGTGTGTTGGATAGGTACCCGAAGATATGGAGAACAATCAAGTTCCATTGGTTTGAGAATTTAACTAGAGCCCGAGACCATATATGCCAACATGGGTTAGGGATTTTTATGAAGGGTACATACAATTGCTACCTAAATGTAAGAAAAAGAAAGTCCAAGATGCTAGGTTAATTTGTGAAGTGTGGAGATACTGACATCAATGACGCCCTTGATTGCAGGATGAGGAGTTCCCACACTCTGGCTGACAAGATGCTGAGTTCTATAGATAGTAGAAGGGGTGGATTTCCCCATTATTTATATATTCTATGCCCCTCGTGGATTGAGGACGGGGAGATTATTGAAAAGAAAGACATCAACATAGTTGCGAAGTACTGGTTTGTCTTCATCAGCAACTCATTGATGCTATCCTAAAATGAGTCAATTCTCCATTATCCAAAGGCGGAATTATTGGGTTGTATCAATGATCAAGAGTAGGTGAATTTGGGGGGCCGGAGATAACCTTGAGGGCCAAGCAGAATCACATTTCCTTGCCATTTCCTGGGTTGATCGTCTCTTTGTGCCATAAGGCAGGGGTACCTTTTGTAGAGAAATCATATGTTAAGGTCACTCCAACTTTTTCCTGTGAGATTCGCTGGATTGAGGCCAAGAAATTGAGGGATGACATTGAACGGAAGAAGAAGGCATCGGTTGACACTTCTCTTGTGGTTGAGATGGAGTCTATCAGGGGATCTTACACCCCCTGCTCCGACTATTGAGGCTTAAAGTACATCTTTCCCTTCTTTTACTACTGCACCTCCTTCTAGTTCCCATCGCCCATTGACTCAGACCGCTATATACTAGATGGGCGCTCTTGCCCACTCGGTGGATGTGAGAGCCTCTCACCTTGAGGCCATTGTCCCCTCCATGATCTCACATGCCATTGAGTCTACCCTTGAACCTATTCGGGCTGAGATGATGGGGAAATGTGAGTTGTTGGCTACCATTTGTGATCTATTGCATCCCTTTATTGCAACTAAAACCTTCTTGAAGCATTGATTTGTGGTTAAATAGTCAAGTCAAGCTAAAATCCTAAGTTGAGGGTGTCGTAAGGAAAGAGGAGAGTGGAGGAAAGAACTTGAGTAAAAAGGCTTCGAACCTCATCCAAAGAGTCGTTGTATAAAAGAGATGGAACCCCTTCACTTTTATAAATATTTTTTAAAATAAGTAGTGCTTTGTCTGTTTTGTGTAAACAAAGATGGTGTTTATAGTGAATGGTTGAATAAAAGGGGTTCCAATTGAGCTTAGTCAAGAAAATAATGCCAATAAAGGAAGTCGGGTAAGATGTCATGATCAAAATTAAGAAAGAAGTGGAAAAGAAGTGAGGTCGCATGAAAGCTTTAAGAAGGTTGAGTCACAATGAACCAAAAGTTTCCTACCATGCCCATCAGCCCCATTAAAAGTCTTGAAAGACCTTTGTGATCTCACAATACCCAAGTGATTGATCATTTGGAAAATATGGGCAAGCATATAAGTAGAAGAATGCATGTTCTTCTCTTTGTGAGCGTGAGGGTCTATGTTGATTCCTAAAATGCATATCTTGCTTGTGGTTTGTGAGAGCATGAAATTATTTTTGATGTAAGGGCACTTAGAAACCTTTGTTGAGCATCGCTTTGCATCTTAGTGAACTTTTGTGAGCATTTGGTTTGACTGATAATGACTACTCATAGTTTGACGCTTTTGATGCATAATTGGAAGTTGCATACCTTGAAAATAGTCTTGGGATAGCACTTATGATAACGCTCAAATCACCCTCAAAAACCAATTTAAAGAGTGAGCAGTCATCGTCAATAAAAACCCAACAAAGAATCAGGATCGAATCCCACAAGGAATGGTGCATCATAGAGAATTCCTTATCAAGGAATTTTAATTTTAATTTAGCTCATCTGTAATAGTAAGAACCATTGAGTGGATGAAACCACCAACGTAACATAAATATTTGGTTATCAATTATATCAATTAAACAAAAATATAGACGAAATCAAGAATTAATAAACAATCTAGGGATGCGGGGATTGGAAATCGATATCACATAGGGGTAATTGTGCTGCTCTATAGTGATGAACATTCATAAATAGGCTAACTCATCTTCATTGACACTAATCATCTTTCGATCTCAAAGTATTTATGCATAGAATCTCATTTCGGTCTCATCTAATTGCCAATCCTAAACAACACAATACCTTACTTTATTTTCTCTTTCAAGAATAGGGCAAATAGATCCAACCCATATCCTCTCTTTCAAGAAAGTTACAGACATCAAACCTAAATTTCTAGTATTGAACTAATCACCCACTCCAACTAATCTTTTTCGAGCATCAACCGGAGGTAGGAAGTAGGTATTAAGTTTGCAACCTTAACCCTTGAATTAACCCCATGGTAATTAGACCAAATTCATGTATGAACAACAACAAAACAGAGCATAGCACAATAGCCGCTACATAAAATCAACACCCAACCCCATTAGCGCACCCCTAGATCTTGGGGTTTTAGCCACCCATTACAAAAAGTACAAAAATTATACCTTCAATGAAAGCAGCCGTGGATAACTTGAAATGAAGCAATTAAGGGTAACCCACTTTGAATTCAATTTCAATTTATCAAAATTCAACACCAAATTATAAAACCTCAAAAGCTAGAAAAGTGTTCTCCAACTCTCTAAAACTATTCTTCAAACTCCCAATTTTTAACTCAATTTTTTGAACTCTCTATTCCAAACTCTTTTTCCGAACTACATAAAAATTACGTCCTTTGGGCTATTTATATTTTCCCAAAATTTGGCCTAAAATCCACCTAGTGACTGACTCGGTGACATTAGTCGGGTTCGCCAAACCTACTCCACGAATCGTCTTTCTTTCCTCAACTCGCCTTGTGATGCTCTAGGATTTAGGTGTTTGAACCTCAGTAGGTGAACTCGCTTGAGTCAGCCTTTCACGCTCGGTGAATCACTGAGTACGACCTTTGTTCGCCTTTCAAGAATGCATCTTTGCTTTGCACACTGTCACATTTGGCGATGTTCGTCTGGGTCGCCGTTCTTTTTTGGTGTATCACCGTCTTAACTTGAGTCCGCCGACCTTTTCTGATAGACATCAGTGCTTGGCACTGTCAATTTAGTTGAGGTCATGCTCGGTTGGTGATCCACCCTTCATGTTAGGTGATCAATAATATTCACTTTGAACTTCTTTTTGTATTTTTGGCCATTATTTCAAAGATCAGTCCTTGCCTTGTCCAATTGCCTTCATAGCTGCAAATCATAAACATTTTCTCAGAATAGGAAAAAATTAGGCATTGAGGACACTAATTATTGATCTAAATGGACCTTAAATGAGTGCAAATCTACCACTCATCAACACCCCCAACTTAAATTTTTGCTTGTCCTCAAGTATATCAAGAACACAAAAAGCTGAATAAGGGTGTCTACAATAGTACTCAATGAGAGCTAACATGTAAGTGCCAAGGCAAGACTACTCTCAATAGCATGTTACTCGCAATCATGATCAAAAAGCTTCAAATGATGACTAGCAAGTCTCAGAACAAGCTCATGCTCAATCTAGCTTCTTGTCTAATGCAAGAAAATGTTTCAACAAATGCATTCAAGTGCCCTCACATCAAGAATGATTCCATTCTCACACAAAGCCAATCAACAAAGGTGTAAGGAATCAATGCAACTCTCACTCTCTCAGAAGAGAAACACATGCAAGCTTTGTCCCATAGGTTTGCAAATATTTTCCAATCATCACATAACCTAGTTCATACAAGATCTCAAGGGTCTTTTAGGCTTGTAATAGGGCTAAGGGTTAAGGTATGGTCAATTTGGGTTGGTGACTTTACCTTTTCAAAGCATTGTTGCAATCATCATCACCTCTTCTCAAGATCATTTTTCTTCTTTCTCATTTGAGAACTCAACTCTTGACTTTCCACTCAATTTATTTGGAATCCCCTTTTATTTCATTCACTTCTATTTTTCATTTTCATTTTTCCAAGGTATTTTCATCAAAATGATAGCTATATTTTCTTTAAAAAAGGGATGATTCCTTCTTTTTGTTAACACTTTCAAAGTTGAGTCTCATTTCATCTTTCTTTGCCCTTCAGTTGCTTTCACTCTTCCTTCCTTTCCACACCCCCAATGGCCTAAGTTGGCTATTCAAACATCACAATGCTTCAAAAAGATTTTTGGTGAGATGGTAGGGATAACTTTTTTTTCAAGAGGCTTTCTTTTGGTTGCCAACAAATAGGTTAGGCTCAAATGGTGCAAAAATGGTTTCACACCCTCACAAGATAGTCACAAAGGATGGAAAATTTGGTTTCCTCTTTCAATTGTTGTGCAAGATCATATATAACATTCACCAAGATTCACACAATTGGATTAACAAGGAAAATTCTAGGACTCCACATGCATAATTTCAAGTAGGCTATCACCACACATGGCACTTCGAAATACAATCATTTAGAACATCCCGAAAAGATCAAGAGCATACATGCGATGTTCATTGCAAGGCTCACATCGAAATGTGTCCAGTCAGCAAAAGATTTAAAGAGATCACTCAAAGGTGTAACCACATCGATTTTATTCTCACAACACCAACACTACGCATCATGCTCATCATGCGTACTATTCAATACATTGATATTGAACATGATCGATCCTCAAATTGTTTATCAATGAAAACTTCAAGCATTTCATGATTTTAAAACTCATGGGGGGTTGCAATAATCAAGAGAGAATGAAAAAGAAAAATATAGACACATTCACCCAAAAGAGCACTCTAATATAAACAACAGTAAAACTACAATTTTTCAAAACTCAAAATAACAACATACAATTAAAAGGGGAATATTTGAGCGAAGGCCCTTACCCCACAAAAATAATAGTGCAGTGTCCTCAATGCAAGATAAATAAAAGTACTGGGAGGCTGAGATAAAGGGCCCCCCTAACAGGCTATGCCTTTGGAGCACTCTCATCTGAAGTCTCAGGTGGTGACGCCTCAAGAGGGGCATCGATACCCGGCACTAAGATCAATGGAGGTAGCAGGGAAGGCTCAACTGGGGCATCAGTGCCCGTCTCAGCACAAGGAGGTAGGATGGGATTCAAAGTGACTCCAATAGAGCCAACCTCTAAAGACTCTCAAAGTGATCTCTCCAGGGCTGCCTGAAGAATGACCTCCTCGATCTCCTGAAGCTCGATTAGCATCTCAACAATCCCATGCACTACAGCCTGCTACTCCTCCTCATCTATCTCCTCGGCCAGATCATCATCTGCCCTCTCACTCTCTTCAGCAAGTTCAGACTCTGCATGCTTAGCAACCTTAGGCTGCTCACTATAAGAAGGCACAACACTCGGCATCTCAGTCATAGGAGCAGCAACATCTAGAAATAGAACCTCGCCCCAAAGCGTAGAGATGTCCGTCGACTGTAACTGGACCACCTCTGCCCTCAAAGTGGAAATCTCCTCTCTCATAGAGTCTAGAGCTCAAAAATTACCCTCGGCCTTCTCCCGGACCTCTAACCTAGCTATGAGATTATCCAATCTCATTTTGTGACTCTCAATGACCACCTCACACTTGACCACCGTCTCAATTAAGGGAGCCAAGGCCTTATTAATGGCCTAGTCAATGAGCCTGGGCATGTCCTTCTCAACCCGGGCAGCTCTAACATCTGCTCACATGGCAAAGTTACCCATCTTGTAAATCACAGCCTGGGTCAAGGGGGACAGGTAATAAGAGAGGGGGGAGGCCTCACAACAATCGTAGCAGCAGTAATAGGGGGCACAAAAGTAGGAGCAGAAGAACTAGTAGTGGAGGAAGGTGTGGAAATACCTGCCCGCTCCACATGAGGAGAAAGTGTGCTAGCCTCAGATGCTAAAGAGGAAGGGTCAACCACAGGCGTAGATTCTGGTGGTGGCGGCTTCCTCTGAGCCGCATCATCACGCATACACTATACCTCAATCCTCCGAATATCACTAGATGAGGTAGGTGTGACCCTCACATATGTGGATGCCTGAAAAGGAACTCCTGCCCTCTCACATAGTTGTGTGATCAATACTGAAAATGGGAGTGATGTCTGCTCCTGCCGTGCTCTCATCAATATCTCGTCAGCAATAATAGCACCAACATGTATGTGCGCTTGATCAATGATAGTACCGACTAAGACTGCCTTGGTGTGGTGAATGATAGACTCATTTTGTGACGGCATCAGGTTGTCGCTGATGAATCCAAACCAATATCTTGCCACAACATTTAAGTCCTTTTTCTTGATTCGGGTACCATCAGCCATCCAGGATGGAGAAGAGTCAAAAATCAAGGGCGCCAGCCAACTCTTCAAAGAATCCAAGTCGTGGCACATCCGAAGTGAATAAAGATCTGCTGCAAATGCTAGCATATGTAGGGCAGTATTAATAGCCCAATGTCACAACGAACTGCCTTTCCTCTCACCACTAATTCTTCAAGCGGTTTCTAGATTGTGGCCTTTCGCTTCTTAGGAAGGGCTTGAGCATATGCCATATAGAACTCCCTCACTCAAGAAGGGATGTAGGGGTTCCTGGGCTTGGTGAATCCTTCAAATTTGTGGAACTATATGGTATCCCAGATGGTTGGGTAATCACTCACCACTCCATCTATTGAAAGTCGCCTCTCCTCAAGTATTGTCCTTTCTCCAGTAGCTTTGAGCCTATTTAAGGATCTTGGAGTGATAACCAAAAGGACTTTAGAAGCCAGTGCTTGCGTAGAAGAAAACTGCACCAACTTTGATCTAATCTACGTCCTCTTTCTTAAAAACCCTTGTCTAGGTTGTTCCCTTTCCTGGTTAGATAATTGGGGAGTTGTAGTGTTTTGATGGTAGGGAGCCTACGAAGGCTCATTTATAGACACTCCCCGATGTCTCTTTAGTGGAGGAGGAGGAGGAGAAAGTTCTCTATCCGACTCAGTGTCGGAGGAAACCATATTTTTTGCCCTTTGTTCTTGCCATTACCTGCAAAGCACACATTAAAACACATGATTTGTGAAGGTTAGTTGAAATCAAATGAACATTGAATCACATTTTAAAACACTCCTGAGGCTCGCCTAATAGGAAGGCGTATCACCAAACAGGTTCGACGAACTCCGGTGAGCTCATCGAAATAGACAATTCTAATTAACTCAAGGCTTAGGCATACAAGGTGAAGTCAATACCAACTCAACAATTCGCTGAGTTAGTTTTGGTGGGCTAAGACAAGTTCGGTGAAACTGACACTGCAAAAGGGATAGACACAGAGATCAAGGGCGATGTCCTCTCCAACTCGGTGATATGCCAAATGGGTTTCAGTGGACTAAGACAAGCTTATCGAAGGGGACAGTACCCAAGGCCATACATATGCAAAGGAAGGCGATCTGGGACTTACTCGGTGATTCACCTAACCTCCTTGGTAAGCTAAGACAATCCCGTCGAATAGGAAGTGTTCAGCTCAATGCCAAATTTTCATAGAAAAACCAACACGCACAACAAATACTATGTTCCCCCCAATATTACAATCCACTTATATGCATTTCTACCCATGGGTACTCAGACATCCCTTAAATATCACTAAGCATTGCACTAATTGATGATTTGCCCTTAAAAAAATAGTCACCCGGTCTATCTTTGGGAAAAATCATGCAATGGGCTCAACGCTGGGCTACTCAGTCTTCACCCACATTAAATTAGGCATAGACCCAGCAAGAATATCAATTCAATTTAGCAATTTAACCAACACAATCACGATTAACAATTAACATGCTTTCTCAAACAAAATCACATGGGCACAGGTCAAATCATACAATGTGATGCTATCCATCAAAATCAAATACACAATATCAATTAAGGGGAGCAAGCCCACACCCTATATGCACTTTACACTAAAAAACATCAACAAAAAGTCAAAAAACCAACCTTAATATTGAAAAAATTCGAGAAAAATAAGGGATCGAGGTTGGGTTGACATGAACTCCAAGATCATACACTCCTCGTACTATGTAGACACTCACAAACATTCAAAATATTCAAAGCAAGTAAAAGGAATCGAAAAGGCTCTCAGATTTCAAAGGGTTTGATTTTTGAATTTGAAAAGACCCTTGGCCTTTTCATATCAGGCATGTTAGGAGATCTCGACTAACATCACCTAACGTGTTTGGTGTATCACCATTTCGAGCCTAAGCTCGCTGAACATGCCTGAACAATTACCAAACCTGAAGGCTACTTCGGTGGACCCGATGGACTCCAAATAGTGCACTTAGGCCTATTGCCTTTGGGAGCTCTAATCGCCGACTTTGACAGTACACTTTTCCATCTACTAGATCTCAACAGGTGAACAAGAATGTGTCCGCTCAATGCGTTCGATGCATCGCTGTTTTAGCCTTGGTATCGCCTATTCTTCCCTTGTCGATCTTTCAACCTCATTTCAACCTGTACTCACAATGCACATTATTCGAATGTATTAAAAACAAAAGTAAAGACTTGGGTTACCTCAAAAGAAGAGCCTTATTTAATGTCATGGCACGATATAGTCTTTAAACTCAATAATCATTTTTGGGGTTCAGGATGGTGTCACTTGGCAATGTTCCTTTTTGCCTTAGATTGAGATGAGTAGCCAGTAGGCCCAGTTGGGTCTCCAACTGCTTGATGGAAACTGAGTGAGAAGACACCATCCGCGATAGACTGGAGAAGACATTTTTAAAAATCTTTCAACACCTTATCGGACCCTTCAACCTTATTGTAGATCCTTACAAGCATGTCTTCAGTCTGTTTCTTTCTAGCCTAGTTGGTTCTTTTCGACGTGGATGATCATAGGGAACACATACCTATATTTTTCCATCTCCCTATCTCTCCAAGTTCTACCTTGCCAGTCTTTCCAACCACTATCTCTATCTTTGTTCCAACCTTGGTTCCCACCTTGTCGTTGATAATTGGTGTGAGAACCCCCCATTTTATTTTCTGAGTATTGAACTTCTTTATTGTATAATGCCTCAAATTTGGCATCATCAAGGCATTGCCCATTGTTGGTTCCAATTGAATTTCCCAACTTCGTTCCACCTCGCATGACGCATTTAGATAATAAATCAATTTGGGTCATAATTTTTGCCATGTTTTCATCCCTGTCATGGTCCTTGTCAATTTGTTCCTTAGTTAGACCCACTTGTAGAGTAGGCACTTCGTCCTCTATCGTGCCATGCTCGGTTAACCTTAGTCATATCATCAAGCAACAAAGAATCCACCTCATACAGTTGTCTCATTAATCCACCATGGACGAATTGGTTAGCCACACCTTTATTGACAGAATCAAGGCTGCAATAAAAGTATTGCAGCAGCAAGTTGTTTTGAAATCCATGCGTTGGACATTGCAAGAGCAACTTTTTGGACCTTAGCCATGTCTCATGCAAAGGCTCACCTCATTGCGCTTGAAATTTTGAATTTAGAGACGAAGTTCAACCATCTTCGAGGGTGGAAAGAATCTTTCCAAGAAAGCCTCAGTTAGCTCATCCCAAAAAGTAATAGAATCATTTGGCAACTCCGCCAACCATCTTGTAGCCTCTCCCGTTAAAGAAATGGGAATAACCTCAACCTTATAGATTCTTCGGAGATATTCTTGAACAAAAAGGGTCCACATACCTCCATGAAATTCCTAAGGTGCTCATGGGAGGTAATTTGAGCTTTATTAAAAATGGTGCCGTTGTCAGGGAATGGTAGTTGAGAATTCTAATTGAGAAATTAGATTTTAATTTTGTTTAGTTGTAGTAGATTTGTTATTTTGTGTTTTTGTTGGCTGATTTGCAGGTTGACAAAATGGGTGACCATGGGAGAGACAACGATAGTCACTATGGTCAAAATGACAACATGGGTAATTAGAATGACATGCCCATTAATGTTATTCACACCACGGGAGCAATCCGGATACCTCTTACAACTGGTAGGATGGTGTTTCACATCACCAGAAATATGATACAACTGCTCCAGATGAAAGGAATATTTGGGGTTTTAGCTCATGACCCCAAAACCTTTCTAAACCTTGCGCTCTGAATTCCAAATTTGTCACGACCTAAAGTATACCCTAGGTGTAACATGGCGTATAGAATCCCGAAAGACTCCATACAAGCCACTTAGCATCCATCATACAAGATAATAGAAATAAAGATTTCAGAAGTAACAATCTCATATAAAAGAAAGAGTTTGACAAAGAGAAAGTCTAACATAGTCTCAACAAGCCATAAATATCAAAAGAAGTTGTTGGGTCGTAACCCATACACCACATACATCATCCGAAAACTAGAAAGACATAAGCAAGTAAATGTGTCTCGGTCCTCGGAATATGAGTTCTCACCAACTCTTGAATCTAGTGGAATGATTGACTAGCTAGGAGAATGAGAGGTAGGATTGACGGACACAACATTAGTGAAACAATGTAGGAACAAGTATGCATTAGTACATGGAATGTACTAAGTATGGGGCAATATGCATAAGTATACATGATGACATAAATTGCTTAAACATATAATACATGAACAACATTTGAACCTTTGGAAGCTTTAAAGAAGTAACAACATAGAACTCATAAAATATGTTCAACACGTTTAATATAAGAGACATAAGAAAACTTTGAAGAAACATACTTATTTTGTGGGATATTAGCTTTAACCGACAATAAGACAATGACAACGATGTTATGGAATCCAGTATCTCCCTCATACCGAAAGAAGGGGATTCTTCTTGCAAAGGTAGCATTCGTACACATCATATTTTGCTAAAGTGGATCCACTAGTATGTCATTTAAGACAATCCTATGAGGACACGTAGTTAGGGACTAAAGATTGCTAGTAGAGACTACCATATTTGAGCCTCTACCTAAAATCCTCTCGGTGCTAAGTCTAAGTCCCAACTGAATAGATAAAAGTCAAATATCATTATAACATAGGAAGGAAAGTTATCAATACCAACCGACATCTTTAAAATCAAAACATAAAATAGCTTTTTAAAATACAATTCAAGCATAATTGAGAAACACCTTTCACCAATGTTAATCCATATGTGAGAAATACCTTTCACAATCATGATCATATTCAGATGTGAGAAAACCTTTCACAACAACATCGATACTTTCATCTAAAATCACCCTATAACCATAAACATCATTTTCGTAAGACATGCATCATCCTTCAAAATTCATAGTTCATAGGTTCATGAGTTCTTCACAGGTTCATAGTTCAAAATCATGGATCATTCATGGGTTCATATGATTTCAAATTAATATCATGTAATTACATTAAATCATGCATTAGAAGATTGAAAGACAATAATTGAATAGAACCCATGGAAAATTAAGAAGAACCCTAATTTGATCAATTGAAATTGTATTGAGAAATGAAAAACCTTGGGGGCATGGAGGAATGGACTCCATGACTGAATACCCACATAACTTGCTACTCAAAGTCCAAGATGAATGGTGAATTGAAGACCTTGGAGTGAACCCTAGCTTCTTCTTCTTTAGGTTAAGAGGGAATTTTGGGAGAATGCATTTGGTTGTGTTTTTGGGGAATAGGAGAATAGGTTTAAAGTGAGTAGATTTCGAACTTAAAATCTTTATATAGGGCTTAGGATAGAGGCCAAAATAACATAGTATAGGCTTAAAATATTTTTATAAAAAGACCCAAAAACCCCTGAAAAGTAATTGTCGAACCCTTCTACGGTTTGGACCTACCGTCCTGGTCAACCATAGAAAAGTTCAATAACTTTAATTTTGACCAACTTTTGACAAAACCTGTCTACGGACCATAGGAATTTCTATGATCCATAGACTCCAATCATAGAATTCAACTTTGACCCTTAAAATTTCACTAAGTCTGGGACCTTCCTATAAGACCTTTCTATGACTCGTAGAAAGTTCTACAAATCGTAGATTGGTCTCGTAGACCTGAACCAGTAGACAAAAATTCTTGCAATCTTTTCTCATTTTGAAATTCGAGGTGTTACACAGATAGAGAACATATTGATTATAAAGAATGAATACAAAGAGGAGGTGTTAGTAGACAAACCCAAGGTCAATTAGACCCACTGATCAAAAAATTAGTTGGGACTTATAATAAAATAAAGGATCGTAAAGAGTTAGCTAAAATGATACTTGTGGGTTGTTTACCTTTTTCACTTGCTTCTTCTGATGCTTTTATTCATTACATACAATAAGTTTATAATCCCATGTTTAAAGGTATTCCTAGAAGCACTTGTCGATTAGATATTTTTAGACTTCATGGACAGTATGAATACTATTTATGTTGGTTATTAACATATCTTCCATGCAGAATTTGTCTTACTTCTGATCTTGGTAGTGCTATAAATAAAAATAATTATTTAATTATTATTTGTCATGGGATAGATAGTGATTTTGTCATGCAAAAACGCATTTTAGCATTTCAATATGATGAAGACCATAAATATATTGCACAATTTATTTCTCAATCTATATCTTGTAAAATATTATGGTCCTGAACACAAAGATTTATGTATTTCTTTTGATAATGAATCTAACAACACCATTGCTATTAGTTCTTTCAAAATCAATCTATCTCCCCCTTTAGAGGGTATTTTTCATATTAGATATGCTTGTCATATATATATATATATATATATATATATATATATATATATATAATGTAATTATAAAAGATGGTCTTTATTTTTTTAGCCTGTAATTGAAAAAATTGGCATGCAGTTGATTGTGTTCAAGGAAATAATAGAAAGGCTAGACTTAAAGAATTGAAAAGAAAATGTGAGGACAATAATCTTTGATCAAGATTAATGCTCGAAGAAATAGAGAATAGGTGAAATTCTACTTATACTTTTTTTTAAAACTTGCAATATTTATAGAGTGCCTTTAATTACAACTTTTAACTAATATGCATATAAATTTCTCGAAGTCATGTTGCAAGAATCTGATTGGGTTAAAATTAATAATGTTATTAATTTTTTAGAAATTTTTTATGTCGCTACCATGTCTAAATTTGTTTGATTAGTGCTATGTTAAATCCGTGTTTAAAATTTACTACTATGTCTAAATTTGTTCGCGTCATATATAATTCATTAGAAATTCAAATTGACAAAGAACCTAATATTTTTAAGACGATGAATGATACAAATGAACATATTTAAACATTATATAATTATTATGTCATTTTACTTGATAATGCTATGCCTACTCATACGGTTCCTCTATCTCGTCCTTCTGACGAGTATCATCCTCTAAAAGACAAGAATATGGTATGCCCACCCATTGTGTTACTAATGTATCTATTTGGAATAGAATAAAATATACATCATAAAGGAGCGTAAATCGAGACAAGCTTGATTATTATTTGAGACAGGCCCCGAAGCATTATCAAAACAATCTTAGCACACTGAATTGGTGAAAGAACAACCAAAAATAATATTCAGTACTTTCAACCATGGCTAGGGATGTGCTAAATATTCCAATGTCAATTGTTGCATCAGAGAGTGTATTTAGTTGAGGAAGATAGCATATCGGAGATAATCGACACTCATTGGGGAGCAATGCCATGAATGCTCTAGTTTGCCTCAGAGATTGGATTAGATCAGAATGAAGAAATAAATGAAGACCACAAGATACATAAGAAGAAGAAGGACTTGAAGAAATAATGACAATTGGAGATCCTTCGGCTTAAGCAAGTCCAAATTACGGATTAGTTGATTTTGTGAAAATGATGAGCCAATTCCTATTAATATTAATACAAACGAATTGGAAAAGATGATTCGAAATATGTAGATTTTACAATTAAGTAGAGGCAACTAATTGTAACTTTGTATGTTTTGAATTTTATCAATCTATTAATAAAGCCAAAGGCTCATTGAGTTTTTGCATTCCCTAAATTTTTTGCATAAAATTTATGTATCTTCAATTAGATAATTTTAATTACTTTACATAACCATATATTGAAAAATGAATTCGAATCACTATAATACGTCGATACTTAAAAAAAATAATGTTAACAAATATTACTTAAACAAGTATTGATATATAAAAATTCAAAATACTTTTATTTTATATATTGTTAGCATATATATATATTACTCTATATAATAAGAGTGAATGTTGAGGAGCTTAGGGTCAGTAGGTCATTTGACAATTTGGCCTTCCTTCTTCAACTTCCTCTATTTACCTTTAGTATTTTATCCGTTTAAATTATTTATTTTATTTTTGTTTTTATATTTATAAAATAGTACTAAAATCTACTTAAAATGCTAAAAAAATTGTTACCTCTAAAAATTTCACCCGTACTACCTAATTGGAACTGAAGAATTAGCATATATTATTTGAAAATTACATTAAAAGTTCCATAAATCACAATAATTAACAACTTACAATATTTGAAAAACATATTAAGATGTGACTAACTTTCGAAATTTCATATGTGCCACATAAATTGGGACAAAGGGAGTAACATATATTATTTAAAAATTACGTTAATGGTACTATTAATCCCGACTTAAAGTATTTAAAAACATATTAAAAATTTGATTATCTATCAAAATTTCACATGTTCCACATAAATTAGGACAAGGGAAATAACATATATTATTTAAAAATTATGTACTTAAAATATATTAAAAATTTATTAGCTCTCAAAATTTCACACTTTCCACATAAATCACAATAATTAACAACTTTGAATATTTAAAAAATAAATTAAAAATTAATTAACTCTCAAAAGTTTACATATGCTACATATATTATTTGAAAAATATGTTTAAAATATTATAAAAAAGCTAACAACAAAAAATATTTAAAAATTTAATTGGCTCTCTTAATTTTATTTGTATCACATAAATTAAAATAACTAAACTAAGTGATATATATATATATATATATATATATATATATTGTGTGTGTATATATTGCATTGTGTATACATTATAAGCATATATGAAATATAATGTAAGTATTCTATTATATAGATATTATATTGTGTGTGTATTTAGTATACATTATATGTCACAACCCAAAAATGGAAGTGATGGCACTCGTCTTATCCCATCAAGACAAGTCATCGTAAGACTCAAATTATAACACCTCAGATTAGAGAAAGGTTAGAAAGGAGTCAATCGGGCAAGTCAAGAACCCAAAAGGGGCCATGGATCCTTCACGGAACCCTAGATAGTCCGTGAAGGGGACCACGGCCCGTTAAGGGGCTCATGAACCCATTCCAGAACCTGCCTCATGCAGGTATGACTTGACGGTGACCCAGACGGCCCGTGGTGGACTTGGCGGCCCATCAAGTGGGTCGTAGAAGTCACCTAGTTGGTGGGGTGTGACCCAAGGTCACTGCTCAAGGACTACGGACATCTAAACGATCCGTGAAGCCCCACAAGGGCCGTGAAGTCGTCCGTGAAGGGGATCTGTCAGACTTAAAGTTCAGGGTTAACTTCAAACGATCATATCTTCTAGCTCAAATGAATTAGTTAGCCCATGGCCTATCAAATTAAAGGTCTTTAAGTCCTCTTTCCAATGCCACCAAGTTTTCTCCATTTGAAGTTCGGAGTAAACAGTTATGCCTGTTTTAGTGGAACACTGTCAAGCTAATGGAGTTTCACGACCGGCTATACGGGCCATGAAGTCGTAGACGGCTCGTGAAGCCTCTCTTGACAATAACTTCGTTAGTTTTTAAGTCAAGGTCATTCTTGTCTTTTCCCTAATTGATTAATACCTAATCTAAGTCGGTTTAGTCCTATTCCTAGACCCTATAAAAGTGAATTAAGCCCTAAAACTATCAATTTCTATTCATTCTCCTAAATCCCCTAAACTTGACCAAATTCATCCTCTCCAAATATTTCTCTCTCTAAAATAAAGGAAGAAGAAGAAGAAGCTAGGGTTCTTCAAGTTCAAGTCTCCTTTCTTCATCATTGCTTAGGGCTTCAATCAAGGTATGTAGGGAGTTCATCAATGGGTTCCATTCACCCATTGAGCCCTAAGGTTTCTTCAATTCTCCAATTCGATTTCCCAAGATTTGATTAGGTTTCCACTCAATTCCTCACGAGTTCTATTTGTATGGATTCAATTACGTTGTTATGATCTTATTTTTATGATTTGGACTTAATTACATGCTTTTCAACTAAATCCAGGTGAACCCATGCATTGATCTATGAATTTTGATTATGTATCCTAACTTATATGAAACCCATGTTTTCTAGAATTGATCATATGATGAAGCTTTTGACTCATGAAAGTTGAGTTGAGATAATTGAATGATTTAAGATGAAATTTCATAAGCCCATGCATCATTCATGTTTTCTAAGCTATGATTTCATGATAAAGTTATGAATGATCAAAAGATGGGTTTGATGAAAATATGAATGTTCAATTATGAAATTATGAGGATTTGAGATTTTTCTTTGAGAATGAAGCATAAATTAGGTTGTTGTTGAGTTGTGAAATTATCACGTATTACTCAAACCATGCATGTGAAAGGATTTTTCTCACATAAAGGATTCATAAGGGTTGAAAGGTTTTCTAAACTAAACTTGAATCATAGATTAGTGAGATATTCTAATGAAGGGACAAGAGGAGATTACTCATGTTCCCTAATAATAGACAAGAGGCGATTACCCTTGTCTACTAATGATAAGATGAGTTATGAATTATGATTAATCTGTGGGAACTATGCTTCGCACCGAGTGGACAAGTGGTGATTACCCATGTCCCATAAACTATGTGCCACCATAGGTTTGTCTAGATAGACATTAGCTAGTGGATCAACTTAAGCTAGAAGTTCATGGTGCTTACCTTGGAAAGTAGGACAACCCCTTTTCGATGTGGGGAGGACACCGGATTCCATGTTACAGCTCACATGCACTATGTCGGTTAAGGCTCCCTTCCCACAAAATAAAATACGATAATTACTAATGTTTTATGAAGCTTCCTTTATTATTTAAAGATGCATTGACCGTGTTCATGTTTTACATATCTTCTTAAATGATTTTACTATGTTTTAACTTGGTCATGCATTTCATGTTTTCGATTATGTCCCCTTATGATCATGTCCCGTGTTTTATTGCATTCCCCTCATACTTTGTACATTCCATGTACTAACGCATACTCTTGCCTACATTGTTTCACTAATGTAGGGTGTGACGACTCTTCTCCCTCCACCCGTGGCTAATAGATACGTTGAGCTTTGAAGACTTGGTGAGTCCTCATACATTCGAGGACGATGTTATTTTTAGCTTATGTCTTTTTCTTTTCAGATGTTGTAAGTGATGCATGGGTTACGTCCCAATCTCTGTCCTATTGTACTAGATGGATTTGAGACATATGTTAGATTTTCGCTATTTTTGTCAAACTCTTTACAATTTAAAACTGTCTTTTGAACTCTTTATATTATATTATGTTGTATGATGTATGCTAAGTGGCTTGTGTGGGGCCTCTCAGGGTCCTATACTACATGTTAATTCTTGAGGGTACTTTAGGTCGTGACAAACTTGGTATTCTGAGCCAAGGTTTTAGAAAGGTCCAAGGATGTCTCATAAGCCACGTCGAGTAGAGTCTTGTTCGTGTGTGTGAAGCGCGCCACATTTATGAATGAGAGGCTATAAGATGTTTAGGAAATTCCACTTCTTTTATCATTCTAAAGCGTGCGATAGAGTGTAAATCTATATGTCTCTCTCTCCTAATCCTTATCTGATGCTCTTCAGGATATGGCCACTAGAAGGGCATATGCTAGAAGGAATGCGGGAGAGAATGTGAAACGAGAAGCTCCTCAAGTTTCGGCCGACCCTTTTGCCGAGCAAGTGACCAATGCAGAGTTTAGGGCTGCTTTTCAAGTGTTGGCCTGAACCATGACTGCTCAAGGCAATAGGGAGGCGGTGGCCCCCATGAACCTAAATGTGGGTACAACGGTATCAAGGGTGAGGGACTTTATTAGGATGAATCCTCCGGAGTTTCATGGTTCCAAGATTGAGGAAGATCCTCAAGAGTTCATCGACGAGATTCATAAGGTGGTAGAGATTATGGGTATCACTCTGGTAGAAAAGGTGGAATTGGCCACTTACCAACTCAAAGGTGTTGCTCAAGTATGGTATGAACAATGGAAGAGTGGGAAGGTGGTTGATGTGGGTTGTCTTGATTGGATAAAATTTAAGGTTGATTTCCTTGATAGGTTCCTTTCCCTTGAGATGAGGGAGGCAAAGGTACTTGAATTCATCAACCTTCGTCAAGGAAATATGTATGTGAAGGAGTATTCTTTGAAGTTCACACAATTGTCTAGATATGCTTCTACTATGGTTGTTGAACCTAGGGCAAGGATGAGTAAGTTTGTTTCGGGGGTATCCAAAACGATGGTCAAAGAATGTAGTACAACCATGCTCATCAAGGAAATGAACATTTCTCTTCTAATGGTGCATGCTCAACAAATAAAAGAGGAGAAGATTAAGGAAAAGCCTAGGGATTCAAAAAGGGCAAAGACCGGTAATGATGATTTTTCACATTCAAAGTCTGGTGGAAGTAATCATTCTTAAGGTAATGGTTCTAGTAACCAAATGGTGTCTGAGTGTCGAAAGTTTGGAAATGTCACGACCCGATCTCTCGAACCATGATGGCGCCTACCACCCCACCAGTAGGCCAATCGAAACCCTATCCCAGAACTGAACAGTGATAGGACTAAGGGTGGAAACTAATCTCAACTAAGTGGAAACACACAAATAAGAACACATAAGAGAAGGCGGAAAAGAAACAAAAACTATATATACAAGACACCTCCCAGAACCTGGAAGTCACAAGTACATAACTACTAACAAGAGTACAAGTCCCAAAAGTGGATGACAGAAACAAACTGTCTCGAAAGCAGAAGGCAAGTAAAAATATAGATACAGAAGGAGACAGGTAATCCTAGAATGCCATGTGCTCACCCTCGTCTCCTAGACAGAAAACTGCAGGCTCGAACTCAACGCTGAGAACTGGTACTCGGACCTGCATCACGAAAACAGATGCAAAGTGTAGCAGAGTACCAAACAACAGGTACCCAGTAGGCATCATAGGTCAACTGAGCAAGAAAGGAAAAAACAAACAGACAAGATAGAATCAATCACAACAGAGGTCAACAGAACAAGAAAGGAGTAAACAGAAAGTAAAGCTACGTATATCACACTAAACCCGAATGGACCCCCATAAGCCCGACATGTACACACAGAGAATCTACGCTACAGAACCAAAGGAACCCAAATCAAACAGCCTTAACACCCATGGAACTGAACCCAATAAGGATAACACTTGGGCCCCGCCCAATCATCAGTCACGAGCTGGAAATAAAAGACTCTAACCGTGTAACATCAGCCTCGGACCGAAACTAACACCTCTCTCTCAACGGTCTCGAGCTGGAAATAACGGACTCTAACCGTGTAATGTCAGCCTCGGACTGAAGCTAACAGCCTACGCTCAACAGTCTCACGCTGGAAATATCGGGCTCTAACCGGGTAACATCACCTGTGAACGGGAGCTAGCAGCCTACGCTCAACAGTCTCAAGCTGCAAATACCGAGCACTAACCGGGTAACGTCAGCTGCGGACTGGAGCTAGCAGCCTACGCTCAATAATCTCGCACTGGAAATACCGGGCTCCAATCGGGTAGCGTCAGCTGCGGACTGGAGCTAGCAGACTACGCTCAACAGCCTCGTGCTGGAAATACCGAGCTCCAACCGAGTAACGTCAGTTGCGGACTGGAGCTAGTCACCTCGAACCGAATAAAGCCACCACCAACCAACTCAACACAAGTCTAGACACCGCGGGACCCTGTCCCCACAAAGATAACAACTGAAGGCTCCCAGCCTATCATAACCCAACCATCAATCGGCGCAATAGCTAAAACTTCTGGCAGCACCCCAGAATCGTAGAGATAAGAAGAGGAAGAATAGAAATCCGAAAAGCACGAAAATGTCTAAACTAAGGCCCATACTATCAGACCCAAGTCTGCTATACCAGTCTACAAGGATCTAGTCTATTCGAATCGACGTCGGATACATACTCAGGTCAATCAGGTGCATGGGACTAAGGCAATTCTACTCTAACCTATTCTGAGGTCGGAACATAAATTACGACAATCATCAAACACAAGAAATAACCCGAACCCACGCATGCAATAACAGATAACCACCCCATAGGTAACCCACAACAAAGCGTCAATAACCCAAGTGAACAATCCACCCTAAAACAATATACTAACCACCGTGAACGGTCCAGAAATCAACTCTAAATGAAGAAAAACGGAGAAGAAGAATAGAAGCACTAACTAACCAACCAAGATTCACACAAGTCGACTAGTAATCACGCATTCAAGCTCAATCTAGGAAGAAGGGAAGCCGTAACCTACATGAAGACCGATCACGCGTGCTCCAAGTCACTCTCCCGGAGCTTTCCCCTTTCGAACGGCCTCAGACTGCTGCCACACTGCAAAAAATAGAGTCACAGCATCAATACAGTTGTTTAGATACTAAAATCATCAAAATTGGAGACAGACCAATTTTGGAGTCAAAATCGGGAAATGTGGAACCCGCTCCAGATTTTCTTGAATTGACTCTGTGAAGAGGTCCCAAACTCTACTTCGCGAATGAGGCCTGGGCCCACCAACACTGAGAGAAAGCACTCAAACCTCTGCAAATGCGGAACCCTATTCGCGAACGCGGAGAGGAGACTCCCCAAGGCTTCCCCAGACATCCGCGAACGCAGAGCCCCATCCGCGAACGCGGAGAAGGAGACACCCCACCACCACAGACCTCTGCGAACGCGGAGCAACCTCCACGAATGCGGAGAACAAAATCTCACACCTCCGCGAATGCAGAGTAGACACTCTTACACCTCCACGAACGCGGAGAGATGCAATGTCTGCAGACACCAGTTGCACCAGCTGTGTTTTTGACAATTCCAAAACTCTGATGGGGTGCTTGGAATTCATTCGTAACCTCGTGCATGAAAACGGGATATGGTACCCCATCAAATCCGACATTTCAAACACAATGACGCAGTTGAAATTTCCATACAAGGTCGTTTCGATTAAAAGTGGGTCCCACACCCAATGGGTCATTTTATCCAATTTCTATCGGAGGCCTCGGAATTTGATCGGAAGCTCCCAAAAGTTCTCGAATGGTCATTCTAGACCAAACTTGGCATTTTGGAACTAACGACGCTGACGGAATTCCCATCCGAGTGCGTTTACCAAGAATGTTGACCAAAGTCAACTTTAAGTCAAATTTCAAAGGCTAAAGAGCTAACTGGCTCCAAAATCACACCGGAAACCCTGGGACTCAGGCCAACCATGCTTCTAGCCTAATTTGGTCACTCCAGAGCTGATGGAACCGTCAGAATTCCCATCTGAGGTTGTTTACATGAAGTTATAATCGAAATCAACTTTTCAAGGTTCAAAAGCTCAAGAATAGGAAAAAAGGCATATAAACCAAACGAGCAACCAGGCGACCGAACCTACAGTGCCAGCAAGTTAGAAATGACTTAGGGTCGCTACAGGAAAGCTCTAACCAACAGAAAAGAGGCACAAACACGCAAATGACCTGAAGGGTCATTACAAGAAAGAGCCATCCGGGTGATTGTCTAGCCGGTTCTAATGCATGTTTTGTTTGTGGAAAAATGGATCTTAAAATAAGGAATTGTCCTTCGGTTGCTAGGAATGAGGGAGATAAACATCGGTGGGCTCAACCTTATCCTTCTAGTGGTAGTCTGCAACAAGGTAGGTCATATGCACTTCGGGCTCAACAAGATCACGAAGGTTCCTCGGATGCGGTAATTGGTAAGTTATGGTTATTTAGTTTGTGGTTATGCGTTGCTTGATATTGGGTGTTTACGGTAAGACGCAATGTATCGTTATTGTGTTTGAATTCAACCGTGAAATCTTTGTAGAAATTCCTTCAGTGTTTACTTGTATCAATGGTTCAGTGATTGTTAAGACTTTGATGCTATGCTTGGATTGAGGGACATGGATTCGGAAAGACTAGAGAAGTTTGCTCCCAAGGGGGAGATGGTGTGCTTCATGGTTGAAATATGTGAATAGACCTATGTTGATTTTGGAAGGTTCCTTGCTTTGGGTTGGTATCTGAAAGGCCAGAGGTGATGTGATGTCTTAGTATCCCTATCTCTCTCTGTTATCTTCGGGTCTAGCTTCAGGCATTAGCCCCTCATGTTCACTCTTTAGGATTCTTGTATTATTAGTCAATCTCATGTTTCCTCATGCATGCATGCTCATGAAAAAAAATTGATTTACGAAGATATGATTTAGCTTGATTGATTCATTCATGATTATGTGCATTTGAGTATGATTTGCATGTATGTCTTATATAATGATGTTTTGAATATGTTTTAGCTTGGAGTAGGGTTCCTCCATGGTTATGTGCATTTTGTTGAAGTTGAGTTCTTGTTATGTTGTTAGTTACTCTCCTACTCTTTTACTGCTAGTTCGAGTTCCATTCGAGGACGAATATTCCCAAGGGGGAGATATTGTAACATCTCAGATTAGAGAAAGGCTAGAAAGGAGTCAATCGGGTAAGTCTAGAACCCAAAAGGGGCCATGCAGACTTCACGGCACCCTAAACGGTCCGTGAAGGGGACCACAGCCCATTAAGGGGCTCATGAACCCTTTCCAGAACCTGCCTCATGCAGGGATGACTTGACGGTGACCCAGACGGCCCGTGGTAGACTTGACGGCCCGTCAAGTGGGTCGTACAAGTCACCTAGTTGGTAGGGTGTGACCCAAGGTCACTGGTCAAGGACTACAGACGTCTAAACGGTCCGTGAAGCCCCACACGGCCCGTGAAGTCATCCGTGAAGGGGATCTGTCAGAGTTAGAGTTCAGGGTCAACTTCAAACGATCATATCTTTTAGCTCAAAATAAATTAGGTGGCCCATGACCTATCATATTAAAGTTCTTCAAGTCCTCTTTTTAACGCCACTACATTTTCACCATTTAAAGTTTGGAGTAAAACGTTATGCCTATTTTAGTGGAACACTGTCAGGCTGATGGAGCTTCACGATCGGCTATATGGGCAGTGAAGCCTTAGATGGCGCGTGAAGCCTCTCTTGACAGTCACTTCGTTAGTTTTTAAGTCAGGGTCATTCTGGTCTTTTCCTTAATTGATTAATAACTAATCGAAGTCGGTTTAGTCCTACTCCTAAACCCTATATAAGTGAATTAAGCGCTAAAACTATCAAGTTCTATTCATTCTCCTAATCCCCTAAACTTGACCAAATTCATCCTCTCCAAATATTTCTTTCTCTAAAATAAAGGAAGAAGAAGAAGAAGCTAGGGTTCTTCAAGTTCAAGTCTCCTTTCTTCATCATTGCTTAGAGCTTCAATCAAGGTATGTAGGGAGTTAATCAATGGATTCCATTCACCCATTGAGCACCAAGGTTTCTTCAATTCTCCAATACGATTTCTTAAGATTTTATTAGGTTTTCACTCAATTCCTCATGGGTTCTATTTGTATGGATTCAATTACGTTATTATGATCTTATTTTGATGATTTGGACTTAATTACATGCATTTCAACTAATTCCATGTGAACCCATGCATTGATTTATGAATTTTTACTATGAACCCTGATTTATATGAAATCCATGTTTTCTATAATTGATCATATGATGAAGCTTTTGACTCATGAAAGTTGAATTGAGATAATTGAATGATTTAAGATGAAATTGCATAAGCCCATGCATGATTCATGTTTTCTAAGCTATGATTTCATGATAAAGTTATGAATGATCAAAACATGGGTTTGATGAAAATATACATGTTCAATTATGAAATTATGATGATTTGAGATTTTGATTTGATAATGAAGCATAAATGATGTTGTTGTTGAGTTTTGAAAGGGTTTATCACATATTACTCAAACCATGAATGGGAAAGGATTTTTCTCACATAAAGGATTCATAAGATTTGAAAGGTTTTCCCAACTAAACTTGAATCATTGATTAATGAGCTGTTCTAATGAAGGGACAAGAGGCGATTACCCATGTTCCCTAATAATATACAAGAGGCGATTACCCATGTCTACTAATGATAAGATGATTTATGAATTATGATTAATCCGTGGAAACTATGCTTAGCACTGAGTGGACAAGTGGTGATTACCCATGTCCCATAAACTATGTGCCACCATAGGTTTGTCTAGATAGACATTAGCTAGTGGATCCACTTAAGCTAGAAGTTCATGGTCCTTACCTTGGCAAGTAGGACAACCCCTTTTCGATGTGGGGAGGATACATGATTCCATGTTATAGCTCACATGCTCTTTGTCGATTAAGGCTCCCTTCCTACAAAAAGAACTAAGATAATTACTAATGTTTTATGAAGCTTCCTTTATTATTTAAAGATGCATTGACCGTGTTCATGTTTTACATATCTTCTTAAATGATTTTATTATGTTTTAACTTGGTCATGCATTTCATGTTTTCGATTATGTCCCCTTATGATCATGTCCCATGTTTTATTGCATTCCCCTCATACTTGGTACACTCCATGTATTAACACATACTCTTGCCTGCATTGTTTCACTAATGTAGGGCGTGACGACTCTTCTCCCTCCACCCGTGGCTAGTAGATATGTTTGAGCTTTGAAGACTTGGTGGGTCCTCATACATTCGAGGACAATGTTATTTTTAGCTTTATGTCTTTTTCTTTTCGGATGTTGTAAGTGATGCATGGGTTACGTCCCAATCACTCTCCTATTGTACTAGATGGCTTTGAGACATATGTTAGATTTATGTTGTTTTTGTCAAACTCTTTATGATATAAAACTGTCGTTTGAACTCTTTAAATTTTATTATCTTGTATGATGTATGCTAACTGGCTTGTGTGGGGCCTCTCGGGGTCCTATATGTCATGTCACGTCTAGGGGGTACTTTTAGTCGTGACACAATTATCACAAAAATGCAGAAGTAAGACAGATTGAAATCTCAAAATATTAGAAGTGTGGATAACTAAGTCAACTTAATAAAAACCCCAAAACCTGGTTGTCACGTGTACATGACTCTAAAGTATTACAATTAATTTGAAAGGAAAATATAAGTCTCATAACATTGTTTCTAGAATAGATCAAGATCATAAATAAGGAGCAAGAAGGTCTGCTGAGAAGAAAAATAGATACCTCATAAATCTTTACAAGAAGCCTCGGACAAGAAGAGGACGTATCACGAAGATCCGAGCTCGTAACCTACATAACTGTAAAAGCAAGAGGTGAGTACCAAACCAAACAACACTCGGCCAGCAAACTCCTAAACACAAAGCTAAGAATATAGAATACGGGTATTCGTTACACTCAAACCGAACCTCCACAACTACAACCTGCATAAAATTAGCTCAACCTATCAGTTCATAATTTACATAGCACATAGCTCAATAACAACACTCCAATAATTACAAATCAGGAATACACATGATTAAGTTCATCAATCACAAATTCCACAGAAAGGCACTCATAAGTTCACAAATGATAAAGATATGCAATGCAATGAAATGCAATGCCAAGTATGGTGGTGCATGCCTGATCTAGTGATACACACCCGTTGTCTCTCAGTTAGGGACCCATGGGGGACTTATCAGTCCATGCATCCATCGCAGCGTGTGACACAACCCTCGATAATAGAATTTATCACGGTATGTGATACGTCCCTCGATAATAATATTTTTCTCGGTACGCGACACGTCCCTCGATAATAATATCCGTTACAGCGTGGGACACGTCCCTTGATAATAATATGCATCATGGAGTGTAACACATCCCTCGATAATAATATTCATCGCGGCGTGCGACACGTCCCTCAAAATGGTACATCCTGTTTAATTTCTTATTCTTCCTCAATTCACATAATACTTTCCACAACCATGTCTCATAACCAGTGGAAATGACATGTTCACACAAATAATGAGAAGATGAACATTTCCATAACAATGCACAATTTTTAACAACACAATTGTGATACAACATCAACAATAAATCAATAAGTCTTTCAAACCATTCTCAACACATCACACACCAATAATTAATCACATTGCCTTTTAATTACTCCTTTTTTCATCATTAGAATTATTCAATATGGACAAGTCAACCCATCACCAAGTACCATTACTCCCCAACACATACCATAAGAAATACACGATTCTATACACTCAACAAGGGTTGAGAAATCAACTTGCCTCAAATAATCGAACAATCACTCTGGACATGAGCCTTCCCCTTTCGTTCGGCTTCCAAATTAATGTAATCTATCCAAGTAAATAACCATAATAAGATTCCAAAACTAAGAACACCCATATTACTATAGGTCTAGCCTAGACCCAAAAATCATAGAGCACGAAACTATAATCAATTTCCTAAATCTCAAGCCTAGGATTAAGTCTTAATTCCTCAAAATGGCATAACTCTAACGGTATTCATATATTATGATCCACCTAATATTTAATTACCTATCTTAATATAGCAAAATTTAAACTATAATGTGATAATAATAAGAAAAATAAGCCAATTTATGAACCATTCACGGAGAATAACAATCGCACAACCTCCAAATTTCCTGCGCCCATATTCATATATATCACCTAAATATTACTACCCTTCATAGCACCCCCTATCATTAGAAATCATTAGCAATCATTGGCAGTCAACCCTTGTCCCCCACTAAACCCTAAATTCGAATGACATAGTACATTGCTAGCAATACAAAATTTTCATTTCGTAGTATATATATATATATATATATATATATATATATTAATGTAGGCATATGCAGAATTGTAAGCAATTTCTTACGTGAATCACTTAGTCCTTCGTTGGTCTGTGTTCACGCCGCACACAGATTAGTTTCTGCCTCCTCTTTCTTTTCTTTTCTTTTCTAAATTAATTATGTATTAAAAATGGTAAATTCTACTAACTTATTTTATTATGTATGGGCCAAATTGTATAGGGTCTTAAATAAATTAAGAACTTGGCCCAATATCTACCAATTAAATTAATTATCTAAAAGAAAATTACTCATCAATTAATTAACTAAAGTTAAATGAATAGTTCAAAAATTCTCAACCCAACTTTGCTGACTGAATAGAGATGACTCGCGACAACTATAGGAAGGGGTAAAATGGTAATTTTATGAAAGTTTCCAAAAAAGACCTGGCGGGTCATTACATTATCCACCACTAAAAATCATGCTTGTCCTCGAACATAAGGAAGAAGAAGGAAGAATAACCAACGTTACTAAAAACCTGAGGTATGATTTTCTAGAGTCGGTATTCATCTATCTAAGAACTGAACTTTTGAATCAAAATTTGGGAGATCTACAAATCAGGAGTGACTATCAAGCCACAAACCAACCCATGAACCCAATTTGAATCGAAATCCTCTAGACCATAACACAACCACCAGGACGAATCTTTCCTCACATAACTACGACAAAATTTTGAATCATTACCGAATACAACTAGGAGTGAACCTGAACCAACAACCAAGCACTCATAATGCACAAACCATCACAAATCTTATAATGATTCTATTCTCACAGCATAATCTTCTCACGAACTTAAGTTATAAAAATTTGATCTTTAGACATAGGGTACTCATGAAGGGAGAAACAAACTTGTCTGACCCCAGAGAAGGAAATAATTAAGTAACCACCTAGCAAGTGGTACACCTAAGCATTCAGAACTTCTAACAACATTGTCGGAATGCTACACACAAAGTTGTGTGTCACGACTCGATTTCTCGAGTCATGATGGCGCCTACCAACCAGCTAGTAGGCAAGCCAAACCCTACCCCAGAACTTGATAGTAATGGGACTGAGGGTGGAAACTAGTTTCAACTAAGCGTAAGCATAAATAAAAGGAACACATAAGGGAAAGGCGGAATCAAACCCAACAACTATATACAAACAAAAGATACCTCCCAGAACCTGGAAATGACACGTACAAAGCTACTACAAAATAGTACAAGTCCCAAAGGTGGACCCCAAAAACTAGACTGTCTTGAAAGCAAAAGACAAATCGAAATATATAAACAGAAAGAGATGGGTAATCTAAGAACGCCAAGGGCTCACCGTCGCCTCCGGAACAGACTTCAGCCGTCAAAATTTCCATATGAGGTAGTTTCGATAAAAGGTGGGTCCAACTTCCCAATCGCAAATTTAGCCAAGTTCAACCAAGAGCCTCGGAAGTAGATCGGAAGCCTCAGGAAGCTCATGAAGGGTCATTCTAGACCAAACATTTCATTCCAACACTAATCGTGCTGACGGAATTCTCATCCCAGCGTGTTTTCCAAGAATGTTGACCAAAGTCAACCTTGAGCCATATTTCAAAGGCTCAAGTGCCAAATGGCCCCAAAGTCACACTGACAGCCTCGAGACTCATGCCAACCATGCTTCTAGCCTAATTTTGTCGTTTTGGAGCTGATAGAACCGTCAGAATCATATTCTCAGGTCATTTATCTGAAGTTATGAACGAAATCAACTTGTTAAGTCTCAAAAGCTCCAAAATAGAGAAATGGGCATAAAACCAAAATGAATGACCAGGCGACCAAACAGTTAGTGCTAGCAAGTCATAAATGACCTGGGGTCGCTACAGGAAAGCTCCAAACGATGGGAAGAATGCATAAACACACAAATGACTTGGAGGGTCATTACAACATCCACTACTAAAATAACTTTCTTCCGCGAAATTAAAAGTCAAGAAGTACCTGAGGGTTTAAATAAGCTGGAAAACTGCTCCCGCATCTCTTGCTCAGTCTCCCAGGTAGCCTCCTTGACTGGTCGATGCCTCCAATAGACCTTAACCACAGGAATGGCTCTAGACCTCAGCTGCCTCACATCTCTGGGAAAAATAGCAACTGGCTCCTCAATGTAGGTCAGGCGATTATCCAACTCAATGGAATCATACTGGAGCACATGAAACTCATCTGAAACATACTGGCGCAGCATCGAAACATGGAAAACTTGATGAATGGCTGAGAATGCTGGAGGTAAAGCTAACTCATAGGCCACCTCACCAACTGTCCTCAAAATCTCAAAAGGCCCAATATACTTGGGGCTAAGCTTGCCCCGCCTCCCAAATCTCGTCACACTCTTCATGGGCAATACTTGGAGGAATACTCTATCACCAACGAAAAATCTCAGTGGCCATCGCATGCAATCTGCATAACTCTGGTATCTACTATGAGCTATCCTGAGTCGTTCCTGAATCATCCTCACATGCACTAAGGCCTCCTGAAACAAGTCTGTACCACGCGGCCTAGAATCCGTAGACTTAAACCAATCAATTGGAGTGCGACAACGCCTATCATATAAGGCCTCCAACGGGTACCCAACTCCAAATCAGTGGCAAAATCAATATCTCACTCTGGGTAGACCAGGAAGGTCGGCATGAAACACATCAGCAAAATCTCGGACTATAGGCACTGAATCCACCGTACAGCATGGCCCCCGCAGAGCTGAAGGAGCTCAGTGTTCAGCTTCAGGATCTCTTGGGTAAGGGATTCATTTGGCCTGGCATATTACCTTGGGGTGCCCCACTCTTGTTTGTGAAGAAGAAAGATGGTACTATGCGGATGTGTATTGATTACAGGCAACTGAATAAGGTGACGGTGAGGAACCGTTACCCCGTGCCTCGTATTAATGATCTGTTCCACCAGCTTCAGGGTGCCGCAGTGTTTTTTAAGATTAACTTGAGATCCGACTACCACCAGTTGAGTTTTAGAGCAGCGGACTTCCCTAAGACAACATTTAGTACTCGTTACGGCCATTATTTGTTCCTGGTGATCTGTTTTGGGTTGACTAATGCTCCTGCCGCTTTCATGGACTTGATGACTAGTGTATTCAGGCCTTATCTAGACTCCTTTGTCATAGTCTTCATTGACAATATCTTGGTGTACTTGCGGAGCCGTAGTGAGCATGAGCAGTATTTGAGTATAGTTCTCCATACTTTGAGAGATCATCGACTTTATTCCAAGTTCTCAAAGTCCATGTTTTGGCTTGAGTCCTTAGCATTCTTGGGGCTCGTGGTGTCCAAGGATAACATTATGGTGGATTCGATGAAGATTGAGGTTATCCGTGATTGGGCTAGGCCTATCTTTGTGACTGAGATTCGGAGCTTCGTCGGATTGACAGGACACTACAAGAATTTTATTGAGGGTTTCTCTTCTATAGTGGCACCTTTGACTCGCTTGACTCTTCAGGATGTTCCCTTTGTGTGGTCGAAGGAGTGTGAGAGGATCTATTTGAGTCTTAAAGAGTCACTTACCACCTCTCCTATATTGACTCTTCAAGTTGAGGGTGAGGGCTTCACGGTTAATTGTGACGCATCCGATATTGGATAGGGTTGTGTATTGATGCAGCAGAGCCAGGTTATTGCTTATGTGTCGAGGCTGCTTAAGATGCATAAGCGCTATTACCCCAGTCATGACTTGGATTTGGCGGCGGTAGTTTTTGCACTTAAGATCTGGAGGCATTACCTATATGGAGTTCATTGTGAGATCTACACTGATCACAGGAACCTTCAGTACATTATGACCCAGAGGGATCTTAATTCATGGCAGCGCCATTGGATTGAGCTCCTGAAGGACTATAACCTCTCTATTCTGTACCATTCGGGCAACGCGAATGTATTAGCGGATGCCTTGAGCCGGAAGGCAGTGAGTATGGGTAGACTAGCCTTCCTTTCTCTTTCGGAGCGACCCTTAGGTTTGGACATTCATTCCATGGCCAACCATATGATCAAGCTTGATGTTTCAAATTGAAGTCGGGTGTTAGCCTATATGATAGTTCAGTCATCCC
This sequence comes from Solanum appendiculatum, assembly GCA_018342035.1. Lineage (NCBI taxonomy): Eukaryota > Viridiplantae > Streptophyta > Magnoliopsida > Solanales > Solanaceae > Solanum > Solanum appendiculatum. The sequence goes on from JAGDQO010000315.1 coordinate 64,985, forward strand.
TGCTTGATCAGATATGTAGTCTTCAGTTTGAGGATGAGTCTTTGGTGGCACTCAGAGATAGAGTATTGACAGGTGATACCGAACAGGCTACTCGAGATTCTGATGGAGTTTTGAGATTCGCTGGCCATTATTTGTGTGTTCTGAGAGTTGGGGATTTGGTTTATCTCATCGTTAGTGAGGCCCACAACTCCAGGTATTCTATCCATCCGGGCACCGCTAAGATGTATCATGATTTGAGGCAGCATTACTGGTGGAGCGGTATGAGGAGAGACATCTCAGATTATGTGTGTTGTTACATGTGTTGTCAGCAGGTGATGGCCGAGAATTTGAGGCCTGTTGGTGAGTTACAGAGATTACCCAATCCTAAGTTGAAGTGGGAGCATATCACTGTGGATTTTATTATGGGCTTGCCTCGGACTTCTAGAGGTGTTGACAGCTTTTGGGTCATCGTGGATCGATTGACCAAGTCAGCATACTTCCTTCTAGTTCATACTTCCTTTAGTGCCGAGAAGTTAGCATGTATCTACATTCGGGAGGTTTGTTTTCTCTCCCTCCGAGTTCGTTGTCCTCTGGCCGCGTTCACGGAGGTTAGCGAGGCTAGCAGTTAAGTATAAAAGGAGCAGTCGGGCTTGTTGTTGATTGTGAGTTTTAGAAATTTATATCTTCTCCGTTTTAAGTCAGAATTTTGTGATTTGAAGTTCCACGTGCTCGAAATTGCGTAGGTTTCGTGGGTTATTTCTCAGGTAGCATTGGGTGACCTCCGATTCTCGAGAATTAGTGGCATAAGTGGCTGCCATACACTTAGTATGTAAAGTTTTTCATGTTTGGTTTTCTTGATTTGTTGGCTGTTTCGAGCCCCGAATTGTGTTCTGTTTTGGAACACAAGTTCGGGGGATGGTTTGGGACCTTTTCATGGAGTCCATTCTGGGATTTCTGGAGTGGGTCCCACATTTTCCCAATTTTTGACTCCTAAATTGGTCTGTCTCCAATTTTGATGATTTTAGTGTCTAAAAAATCGTACTGATGTTGTGATCCTATTTTTTATAGTGTGGCAGCAGTCTGAGGTCATTTGGAAGGGAAAAGCTCCAGTGGAGTGATTTGGAGCGCGCGCGGTCGGCCTTCTGGTAGGTTATGGCTTACCTTCATTTTAGATTAAGCTGGATTGTGTGAATGCATGCTAATTTGTGTGAATCTGGGGTGGGGTTCTAGTATATCTTTTCTTCTTCTCAAAAATAATGTTTTAGGCTTGATTTTCGGGCTGTATTGGGGGCAGTAGAATGCTATCGGAGGGGTTGTTTATATGTTGTTGCATGTGGATTATCGGTTGGCTGTTTTATTATGTTGGATTATGTTTTTGGCCTTAGACCAGGTTAGGCTAGTATTTCCCTAGACCCATGCACCTGTTTGACTTTGGTATGTATCCGACGTCGATTCGGATGGACTAGGTCCTTGTAGACTGGAATAGCAGACTTGGGTCTGATAGTACGAGCCAAGCTTGGCTTTGTATTGTTGTGATCTTCTTGCTTTTATCCCCATTTCTGTGGTGCTGATGTGCCATCGGAGGCTTGGTGTTTTCTCAAGATTTTTTGCTTTCCGAGATCGGTTCGACAGTGATGTGGTTGGTGGTGGACGGCGATCCATATTGGTTTGGTATTTAAGATCCTCTACGGAGTTGATATGCCTCGTGCACTCGTCTGTCTAGGGCAAGGTCCCTGGAGTGTTAGCTGGCGCACTCGTCTGGCTAGGGCAGGGTCCCCGAAGTGTTAGCCGGCTGGGAATTTGGATATGAGTTATATGAGGTCCTCTTCGGAGTCGACATGCCCCACGCACTCGTCTTGCCAGGGTAGGGCCCCTGGAGTGTTAGCTGATTGGGCAATTGGATATTAGGGCCTGGGAGGAGTCGTTATGCCCCTTGGCACTCTGCTGGCTAGGGAAGGGCCTCCAGGAGTTGCTACCAGGATAGGCTACCCGATTTGGAAGTCAGACTTTTTGATTGGGTTGGAGTTGGCTGATTTTTTCAATTGAGGTTGTTGGTGGTTTCGATTTGCAGTTGGGTTTCCCTTCGGTCTCATAGATTTAGCTTTTTCATGCACCTTTCGGGCTTATGGGGGTCCATTCGGGTTTTTTTTCTGTGTTTGAGTGTACCTTTTTGGTCTTATGGGGGGCCCAATTAAGTTTAGTTTAGGTATTTCCTAGATTTGCTTTCGATTAGTTTGTGCTTATTTCTGTTGACCTCTGTTATTGTAGATTCTATACTTTCAGTCTTTTTTTACCTTTCTTGCTCAGTCGGCCTATGATACCTACCAATTGTGTTGGTAATCATGCTACACTCTGCATCTGTTTTCGTGATGCAGGTCCAAGCACCAGTTATCAGCATTGAGGTCGAGCCTCCTGCAATCTGTTCTGGAGACGAGGGTGAGCACTTGGCGTTCTGGGATTACCCGTCTCCTTCTATTTATATATTTTTGCTTGTGTTTTGCTTTTGAGATAGTCTGGTTTCTGTGGTCCACTTTTGGGACTTGTACTCTTTTGTAGTAGCTCTGTACATGTGACTTCCAGGTTCTGGGAGGTATCTTTTGTTTGTATATAGTTGTTGGGTTCGCTTCCGCCTTTCCCTTATGTGTTCCTTTTTTTTATGCTTATGCTTAGTTGAGGCTAGTTTCCACCCTTAGTCCCATTACTGTCAAGTTTTGGGGCATGGTTTGGCTTGCCTACTGGCGAGTTAGTAGGTGCCATCATGACTCAAGAAATTTAGTCGTGACATTGTGATTGTAGACAACCCTTAAGAATGGAAACACTAGACCCAATGGTCCCCATATTCAATTAGACATAGCTGGAACATGACCTCGATGACGAGATGAATATTAAGATTGTCGTTTGACTGTAACTGTTCATGGTAACTTTTCTATAATTTCTCATAAGTAAGGTTGTGCGTGTAGAACCACTGGTATACATAACCAATCCCAAACAATACCAAATCTTCCATAACTTAAATGACCAAGTCTGCCCAAGGATACCACCCTACCAAGAGGACAATCACAGGATCAGTACACTCGATCCACCACTAGGAAATTGCCCATAGATGTGAAAACATGCATGGGCATATGCAGTGAATCATACTCGAAACCATGTCTGGAACAAAGAGAGATTACAGAAACAAGGTCGAATAACACAAGCTACTCCTTCCATAGTGCCCATAAAACATTTCCATGCATCTTACTCCATGTCTTTGATTTTAGCTACCCACAATCAACTAGTATGGTCCTTATTACAATCGCACACATACTCGATTTATCAAACCTCATATACTTCTCACAGTACCCCACTGAAGCCAACACTCTTAATACTAACAAAACATCATAACCACACCATCCATTAACTTTACTCTCAAACCGTCAATAGTAACAAGGTCTTCTTCGCAAATACATTGTGGCCTCCGAAACTTTCAAACTATGGCTCTCTCTCATTTCATTTAAGGATTCCATGATAAATACGGGTCCCACCCAAGACTGATAGCACTAATTTAAAATCTAACAGTACCTTCCCATCAAGATAAAGCTATTGAGTTGCCCAAAGTCAAATCCACACAATCTTTCACATATCAAGTTTCAACTACCATTCACACCGTCATATACCTCATGCCAAAACATAGAGAAATTCTCGGCCTCCCCAATAATTATGTATACTATGAGCACATATCTCTATTTACCATCAAGTGTCTATGTAACACATCATAACATTCTGTATAGTCCCATAAATAGAGTAGTATCAATAAACTCGAAATCCTTAATAATCATGTAGAACTATATCCCATCTTGTAGTGCATCCATAAGTCACCTACCATAATTTGAGTAATCTAACCCCACAGAGTTTTTCATACCTCACTGTAACACCCCAAGCTTTCAAAGAATTTTGAAATGCAAAACTTACCTGAAGACAGTGACCTATGGAGGCCACCTACGGGCCGTAGATGGATTGATGGGCTGTAGATGGGAACCGTCAAAGGCACTGTGAAATTTCAGGATTTCCAAGTTTCTGAACCTTGACCTACGGAACAGCAGGATGGTTCGTAGTCCAGTTGACGCGCCGTAGATGGGTTCTGTAGATGCCTTCTAGACTTTGCCAACTTTTCAGCCCAAAATGAACTTTCTGAATCAATTGACGGAAGAACAGGATGGTCCGTCAATTGATGTACGGACCGTAGATCTTGTCCGTCGATTGGCCCCAACAGTTTTTAATTAAGGGCTATTTGGTCTTTTTCCTAATTGATTACCTATTAAGCTAAGTCGGTTATGCCCTTAATCTAAGACCTATAAATACTTTCTAAGACTAATTTCTTTCATTCTAATTCATTCCAAAACTCTCCTCTCACAAATATTTCTCTCTCTGCAAAGAAACTCTCTCAACTCTCAAGGAAGAAGAAGAAGCTTGAATCCTCCATTGAAGACCTTCAATCTTCTCCAATTTCTTATGGATTGCTTTGAGGTATGATAGTGTTCACCATTAGGAGTCTTTTCCTCCAATGGGCCCTTCCTCTTCTTCATGATTTTCAAAGGTTTACTCTAACCCAATTGAATTAGGGTTTGTAATCAATCATTGTGGGTTCTTCAATTATGATTCCAATTATTGATTTTATGATTCCTAGTGCACGATTTAGCGTGATAAAGTAACCTAGTGCACGAATTAGCATGAATTACATGATTTGATGTAAAGATGGCATGAACCCCCATGATCCTAAGCTAATTCTCCCCAATTTGATAATCTATGCTTTGATTGTTGGGCTGAGTTATGATTTGATGAAGTTTATGAATTCTCTATGAAATCAAGCATGAATTATGAATGAATTGAGGATGATCTTATGAATTTAGCATGATCAAGTCAAAAGCATGATTTTTCCTCTATTATGTGAGTTCCTTCAAGTATGGATAAATTGTCTTAATTATGGTTTTCTAAGCATTAGCTTGCATTGAATTGCCTGATATGAGTTGAACTTGCATGAACCCATATGAACTCTATGAACTATGAAATATGAGCATGATGAATTAAGGGTGCTTTGAGAGTAAAGTACCAAAGTTATGATATGATGATGCTATGGTTGAGTAGTGAAAGGTTTTCTCACGTAATCCTCTCATTATGATAAAAGAAGAACAAAGAGGCAATTACCCATGTTCTTAAGGAGCTATTCTAATGATATAAGCTTGGACAAGGTCCATTAAAGATGAATTTCTATAAGCATGATTGTAGCTTGAAATGGTAACCCTAGTTGTACCTTTTCATGTTTGATGATATAATATGTTAATGACTAATCCGTGGGAATTATGCTTAGCACCGAGTGGATATTGAGATGGAAGCCCTCCCATTAGTAGAGGCCGGGTTTTCTAAATGGAACTCTCCCGTTAGTTGAGGCCGAGTCTTCTAAAGCAATCTCTATCCCATAAACTATGTTGCCACCATAGGATGTTGTCTTTAAGTAGAGATTAGCTAGTGGATCCACATAATCTAAAAAGTTCATGGTCTTACCTTTGCAAGTAGGACACCCCTTTACGGTGTGGGGTAGACACCGAATTTCGTGTTGATAGCTCACATGGTCTTACATGTCAGTTAAGGCTTTTCCCCACAAGTTAATGAATAAGTGTTCACATGATAAAGTAAAGAAAAGAAGGAAAGATGATTTAGCTTGCTTTGGCCTTGATATATGTTTTATGTTTCATGTTTCTCATGTTTTTAGTTTGGCCATTACATGTCATGATTATGTCTCTATCTCTAGCATGATTTATGTGTTTATATCCATTGCTATCATACTTAGTACTTAATTATGCTAATGTATACTTTTGACTGCATCAACTTCCTTGGTGTAGGACATGGCAATTCTCCTACTCGTGGCTAGAGCATTGACATTAGAGTTGGGAAGCAGACTTGGTGAGTCCTCATCTATCCGAGGACATAGCCTAGTTGTTCTTATTTTCATTTCGTTTCTTTTCAGTATTGGATATCGTATTGGGCTGCGTCCCTACCACTTTTATTAGTATTCTATGATATTAGAAGGCTTTGAGACATGAGTTGTAGCCTTCCGCTGTTTTGACTAAAGTTTTGATCTGAAATGCTCTTTGAACTCTTATTTCTCTATTGTCTTGTATGTTATGTATGCTAAGGGCTTGTATGAGGCCTCTTGGGGTCTTGTATGCCATGTTACATCTAGGGGCTACCCTGGGTCGTGACAAACTTGGTATTCAGAGAGCAAGGTTTTAGAAAGATCCTAGAATTTCTCATAAGCCGCGTCAAGTAGAGTCTTGTTCACGAGTGTGAAGTGCGCCACAATTATGAATGAGAGGCCATAAGACGTTTAAGAAATTCCACTTCTTTCATTACTCTTAAGTCGTGCCATAGAGTTTAACTCTATATATCTCTCTCCTAATCCCTATCCTACGCGTTTCAGGATATGTCGACCCGAAGAGCTTATGCTAGAAGAAACATGGGAGAGAATACAGAACTAGAAGCTCCTCCTCAAGCTCCTCAAGTTCCGGCCGACCCTTTGGCGGAACAAGTGACTAATGCGGAGTTTAGGGCTGCTTTCCAAGTGTTGGCTCAAGCCGTGACGGCTCAAGCCAATAGAGAGGTGGTGGCTCTCGTGAACCCAAATGTGGGTACAGCGGCATCAAGAGTGAGGGACCTTACGAGGATGAATCCTCTGGAATTCCATGGCTCTAAGGTTGAGGAAGATCCTCAAAAATTCATTGATGAAGTGTACAAGGTGTTGATGATCATGGGTGTGACGCCGGAAGAAAAGGCGGAGTTGGCTGCTTATCAACTCAAGGGTGTTGCCCAAATTTGGTTCAATCAATGGAAGAGTGAGAGGGCGGTTAATAAGGTCCCCTTGATTGGGAGAAATTCAAGGGTTCTTTCCTTGATAGGTTCTTCCCTCTTGAGAAGAGAGAGGCTAAGGTGCTTGATTTTATCAACCTTCGACAAGGAAATATGAGTGTGAAAGAGTATGCATTGAAGTTCACACAATTGGCTAGATATGCTCCGTCCATAGTTGCTGACCCAAGGGAAAGAATGAGCAAATTTGTGTCGGGAGTGTCCGATATGTTGGTGAAAGAGTGCCGCATCGCCATGCTTGTGCATGACATGGATATTTCTCGCCTCATGTTTTATGCCGAGCGAATTGAAGAAGAAAAGTTTAAGGAAAGGTCTAGGGAGACCAAGAGGGCTAGGACCGGAGATGGTAACTTTTCCCATGCAAGGTCCAATGGATATGGTCGTCCTAGATTTCGACCAAGGTTCTCTAACCAAGGCTCATCCAATGCTCCTCCGAAGTCCAACAATGATAAGGTGTCTAACCCCAAGTCTCAAAGAGGGAATAATAGTGGTTCTTTATTGGCTCCTTGTGCCAAGTGTGGGAAAAAGCATGAAGGAAGATGTCTAGCCGGTACGGATGGTTGTTATAATTGTCGAAAGAGTGGTCACAAGATGAGGTATTGTCCATCTCTCACAGCCAAGGGAAGAGAGAATAAGCAAGCTCCACCTAGAGGATCGAGTTCGAATGCTCAGAAGCAAAACCAATTTTATGCACTTCAGGCTCGTCATGAGCAAGAGAGCTCTCCCGATGTGGTTACTGGTATGTTAAAAGTTTTCCTTTTTGATGTTTATGCTTTGCTTGATCCTGGTGCTACCTTGTCTTTTGTGACGCCATATGTGGCTATGAGGTTTGATGTTGTTCCGGCTGTGTTGCTAGATCCTTTTCGTGTCGCTACTCCGATTGGAGAATCTATCATGGCTAAGAGAGTTTATCAAGATTGTCACGTCTCCTTATCCCATAGATTCACTCATGTTGATCTTGTAGAGCTTGATATGCTAGATTTTGATGTTATTCTTGGGATGGATTGGTTGCATGCTTGTTATGCCTCTATTGATTGTAGGACCCGAATGGTCAAATTTCAGTTTCCAAATGACCCTATGCTAGAGTGGAAGGGAGGAAATTCTATGTTTCGAGGTCAATTTGTTTCTTATCTAAAAGCTAGAAAGATGATCTCAAAGGGTTGCATTTACCATCTTGTTAAGGTGAGGGATATAGATTCTAAGACCCCTACTCTCGAGTCGATCCCCGTTGTTAATGAGTTTCCAGAAGTTTTTCCCGATGACTTGCCCGGTATTCCTCCCGAAAGGGAAGTAGACTTCAATTTTGACCTTCTCCCAGATACGTAACCTATTTCTATTCCTCCTTATAGAATGGCTCCGGCGAAACTTAAGGAACTAAAAGAGCAGTTGAAAGACTTGATGGATAAGGGCTTCATTCAGTCAAGTATTTCTCCTTGGGGTGCTCCGGTCTTGTTTGTAAAGAAGAAAGATGGTTCACTCCGTATGTGTATCGACTTTCGCCAATTGAACAAGGTTACCATTAAGAATAAGTATCATCTACCAAGGATAGATGACTTGTTTCATCAACTTCAAGGGGCTAGTTATTTCTCTAAGATCGACCTTCGTTCGGGCTATCACCAATTAAGGGTGAAAGAAGATGATATCCCGAAGACGGCTTTCAGGACTATAGGTATGGTCACTATGAGTTATTGGTAATGTCGTTTGGATTGACAAATGCTCCGGCCGCATTTATGGACTTGATGAATATAGTGTTTAAGCAATACCTTGACATGTTTGTGATTGTGTTTATTGATGACATTTTAATCTACTCAAAGAATGAGGGTGAACATGTTAATCATTTGAGGATTGTGTTGCAAGTCCTCAAGGACGAACAACTCTTTGCGAAGTTTAGTAAATGTGAGTTTTGGTTAAGGTCCGCGGCTTTTCTTGGTCACATTGTTTCCGGTAAGGGCATTGAGGTAGATCCTAAAAAGACAGAAGCGGTTAAGAATTGGCCTAGACCTTTATCACCTTCGGATATCCGTAGTTTCTTGGGCTTAGCCGGTTATTATAGGAGGTTCGTTGAAGGGTTTTCATCCTTTGCTTCTCCATTGACGGCTTTGACTCAAAAGAAAGTTAAATTCGCATGGTCCGAAGCATGTGAGAAGAGTTTTCAAGAGTTGAAGGATCGACTTACTTCAGCTCCGATATTGACTCTACCGGAAGGATCTGATGGTTTTGTGGTTTATTGTGACACCTCGAGAATTGGGCTAGGATGTGTTCTTATCCAAAATGGGAAGGTCATTGCCTATGCTTCAAGACAACTTAAGGTGCATGAAAAGAACTATCCTACTCATGCCTTAGAATTAGCGGCAGTTGTGTTTGCTTTGAAAATATGGCGACATTATTTGTATGGAGTACATGTAGATGTCTTCACCGACCATAAGAGTTTGCAATATGTGTTTAAACAGAAAGATTTGAATCTCCGCCAAAGAAGGTGGCTCGAGTTGTTAAAAGACTATGATATGAGTGTTCTCTATCACCCCGTACTCTATCACCCCGGTAAGGCTAACGTGGTGGCGGATGCTCTTAGTAGATTATTTATGGGTAGTGTTGCTCATGTAGAGTATTGTAAGAAAGAGTTGGTTCGCGATGTCCATAGATTGGCTCGATTGGGTGTTAGATTGGTTGATTCTACTAAAGGTGGTGTTACCGTTCACAAGGGTTCCGAATCCTCTTTTGTGCATGATGTGAAAGCTAAGCAAGGTCTTGATCCTAACTTAGTTGAACTAAAGGAAGTGGTAATCAAGAAGTCCATAGAGGTTTTCTCCCAAGGGGGAGATGGTGTGTTTCGATATCAAGGTCGTTTGTGTGTCCCCAATGTAGAGGGCTTAAGAGAGCCAATTTTATCAGAAGCCCATGGTTCTCCATATTCCATCCACCCAGGAGCTACCAAAATATACCATGATTTGCGGGAAATTTATTGGTGGAACGGAATGATGAAAGATATTGCGGAATTTGTGGCTAAGTGTCCAAATTGCCAACAAGTGAAAGTTGAGCATCAAAGGCCGGGAGGTTTGACCCAAGATATTAGTATACCTACTTGGAAGTGGGAAGATGTAAATATGGATTTTATTGTGGGTTTGCCTCGCACGAGGCGACAATTTGATTCGATTTGGGTTGTTGTTGATAGAATGACAAAGTCAGCCCATTTCATTCCCGTCAAGGTTTCTTATTCGACGGAGGATTATGCTAAGTTGTATTTGAGGGAGATGGTTAGGCTGCATGGAGTGCCGTTATCCATCATCTACGATCGTGGTGCACAATTTACTTCTCAATTTTGGAAGTCGTTCCAAATAGGCCTTGGTACTCATGTTAAGCTTAGACGGCCTTTCATCCCCAAATCGATGGGCAAGCTGAGCGTACTATTCAGACTTTGGAAGATATGTTGAGAGCTTGTGTAATCGATTTCAAGGGTATTTGGGATGATCATTTGCCTTTGATTGAGTTTGCTTATAACAATAGCTACCATTCTAGTATTGGTATGGCTCCATTTGAGGCTCTCTATGGTAGGAGGTATAGATCTCCTATAGGTTGGTTTGAAGTTGGCGAAGTTGCTTTGATAGGCCCGGAGTTGGTACATGAGGCTATGGAGAAAGTTCAATTTATTAGGGAGAGGTTGAAAACGGCTCAAAGTCGACAAAAGTCCTATGCCGATGTTAGGAGAAGAGAATTAGAATTCGATGTGGATGATTGGGTTTACTTGAAAATCTCACCCATGAAGGGTGTAATGAGATTTGGGAAGAAAGGGAAGCTTAGTCCCCGTTATGTAGGCCCATATCAGATCTTGAGACGTGTTGGTAAGGTTGCTTATGAGCTTGACTTGCCTAATGATTTGGCATCTGTGCATCCAGTTTTCCATGTCTCATTATTGAAAAAGTGTGTTGGTGATCCGACCACTATAGTGCCATTAGAGAATCTTGGCATAAAGGATAGTCTTTCTTATGAAGAGGTTCCAATTGAGATTTTAGACCGGCAAGTCCAAAAGTTAAGAAATAAGGAAGTTGCTTCCGTGAAAGTTCTATCGAGGAATCAATTGGTTGAGGGTGATACTTGGGAGGCCGAGGCCGATATGAAGTCCCGATATCCTCATCTCTTTCCCTCCGATCCTACTCTAGCTTGAGGTATCTTGATCCTCATGGTTCATTCTTTTGGTCTCATGTGTCAAAGTTGATTTTCATGATTCCTTGATTATGTATGTTCATGAAGAGTCTTATATGATTATGTGCATTTGAGTATGAGTTGAATAAATTCTTCATGATATGATGTGTTGATCATGCTTTAGCTTGGAGTTGATGTTTCCTCCTCGGATATGTGCATTTATGTGATTGCATGCTAGGTTGGGTTATTAGCCCGTGTCTATTACCCTTCTCGAGATGTTTTGATTCTCATTTGAGGACGAATGTTCCCAAGGGGGAGATATTGTAACACCCCAAGCTTCCAAATGATTTTAAAATGCAGAACTCACCTGAAGACAGCGACCTACGGAGGCCACCTACGGGCCGTAGATGGATTGATGGGCCGTAGGTGGGAACCGTCAAAGGCATTGTGAAATTTCAGAGTTTCCAAGTTTTTGAACCTTAACCTACGGAACAGCAGGACGGTTCGTAGTCCAGTTGATGGGCCGTAGATGGGTTCCGTAGATGCCTTCCAGACTTAGCCAAATTTTAATCCCAAAATGAACTTTCTGAATCAATTGATGAAAGAACGGGACAGTCCGTCAATTGATGTACGGACCGTAGATCCTATCCGTCGATTGCCCCGACAGTTTTGAATTAAGGGCTTTTTGGTCTTTTTCCTAATTGATTACCTATTAAGCTAAGTCGGTTATGCCATTAATCTAAGACCTATAAATACTTTTTAAGCCTAATTTCTTTCATTCTAATTCATTCCAAAACTTTCCTCTCTCAAATATTTCTCTCTACAAAGAAACTCTCTCAACTCTCAAGGAAGAAAAAGAAGCTTGAATCCTCCATTGAAGACCTTTAATCTTCTCCAACTTCTTGTGGATTGCTTTGATGTATGATAGTGTTCACCATTAGGAGTCTTTTCCTCCAATTGGCTCTTCCTCTTCTTCATGATTTTCAAAGGTTTACTCTAACCCAATTGAATTAGGGTTTGTGATCAATCATTGTGGGTTCTTCAATTATGATTCCAATTATTGACTTTATGATTCCTAGTGCACGATTTAGCGTGATAAAGTAACTTAATGCACGAATTAGCGTGAATTACATGATTTGATGTAAAGATGGCATGAACTAACATGATCCTAAGCTAATACTCCCCAATTTGATAATATATGCTTTGATTGTTGGGTTGAGTTATGATTTGATGAGGTTTATGAATTCTCTATGAAATCAAGCATGAATTATGAATGAAATGAGGATGATCTTATGAATTTAGCATGATCAAGTCAAAAGCATGATTTTTCCTCTATTATGTGAGTTCCTTCAAGTATGGGTAAATTGTCTTAATTATGGCTTTCTAAGCATGAGCTTGCATTGAATTGCATGATATGAGTTTAACTTGCATGAACCCATATGAACTCTATGAACTATGAAATATGAGCATGATGAATTAAGGGTGCTTTGAGAGTATAGTACCAAAGTTATGATATGATGATGCTATGGTTGAGTAGTGAAAGATTTTCTCACGTAATCCTCCCATTATGATAAAAGAAGAACAAAGAGGAAATTACCCATGTTCTTAAGGAGCTATTCTAATGATGTAAGCTTGGACAAGGTCCATGAAAGATGATTTTCTATAGGCATGATTTTAGCTTGAAATGGTAACCCTAGTTGTACATTTTCATGTTTGATGATATAATATGTTAATGACTAATCTGTGGGAATTATGCTTAGCACCGAGTTGATATTTATATGGAAGCCCTCCCTTTAGTAGAGGCCAAGTATTCTAGTGAAAGCTCTCCCGTTAGTAGAGGCCGGGTTTTCTTGATGGAACTTTCCTGTTAGTTGAGGCCGAGTCTTCTAAAGTAATCTCTATCCCATAAACTATGTTGCCACCATAGGATGTTGTATTTAAGTAGACATTAGCTAGTGAATCCACATAAGCTAAGAAGTTCATGGTCTTACCTTGGCAAGTAGGACACCCCTTTACGGTGTGGGGTAGACACCGGATTCCGTGTTGATAGCTCACATGGTCTTACATGTCGGTTAAGGCTTTTCCCCACAAGTTAACGAATAAGTGTTCTCATGATGAAGTAAAGAAAAGAAGGAAAGATGATTTAGCTTGCTTTGGCCTTGATATATGCTTTATGTTTCATGTTTCTCATCATTATCATGTTTTTAGCTTAGCCATTTCATGTCATGATTATGTCTCTATCTCTAGCATGATTTATGTGTTTATATGCATTGCTATCATACTTAGTACTTAATTGTGATAACGCATACTTTTTCCTGCATCAACTTCTTTGGTGTAGGACGTGGTAGTTCTCCTACTCGTGGCTAGAGCATTGACATTAGAGTTGGGAAGAAGACTTGGTGAGTTCTCTTCCATCTGAGGACATAGCCTAGTTGTTCTTATTTTCATTTCGTTTCTTTTCAGTATTGGATATTGTATTGGGCTGCGTCCCTACCACTTTTTTAGTATTCTTTGATATTAGAAGGCTTTGAGACATGAGTTGTAGCCTTCCGCTGTTTTGACTAAGTTTTGATATGAAATGCTCTTTGAACTCTTATTTCTCTATTATCTTGTATGTTATGTATGCTAAGGGCTTGTATGAGGCCTCTCGGGGTCTTGTACGCCGTGTTACATCTAGGGGCTACCCTGGGTCGTGACACTCACTGTTTGTCATCGAAATAAAAACCCTACCTTTAGAAAAGTCACGTATACATCCCTCAAAAGCCTGTGCCAAACCAGTCTACATTGTATAGCCATATTTGAACTCAGAGGGAAAAATCAATACAACCTTCAACGCCAAACCAAGGGTCTATATGAGATGTCTTATTTCTACACCTTTCTTAAATTCATCCCATGATGAAAATTCCAAATACTTTGAACTCTTTAATACACCAAACTCTTGTTCTTTTCACTAACTCATTTACCAGTCTAAATCTTTTACCAACAATCCATGACATTCTACATTTTATTCTAAACCATCACTTCAAAGTGAAACCCTTCCTTAGGTCCTTTAACAATCAAAAGTAACAAACTTTATGACCCAAACCATGCACAAGTCCTTCGAAATGCTCAATATCCGATACGATGGATCATTGTTTTACCTTACCAATCCATACCTTGAAAAAATAACTACAACAAATATAGACTTACAATGAAAGACTTGAATTTGGATTCCAACCGTATTAGTTACCAACTTGAAACCACAAAAGAACTTATCACCACACTCGAGCCGAATGTCTGTAGACTTCTTTCTCAAATCTTATCCAATAGTTTTTACCCATATGAATGACACATAATACTATCACTATAACTAGAGCAAAAGAGATCAAACCACGTGTCTTTGAACCCAATTCTCAACAAGATACATCTTTGTCCCTTGCAATTAGTGTAAACATCTTTGCTCTCGCCTCCTTTCGAAGGCTACACTACATTCCACTAATTCTTTATATTATGATTCTAGCTTCTTTCAATTCTCTTCGAGCAGTGTCCCAACACCTCCTTAAACTTCTCATGCGACCATGCTACTCACCAAATAGTAGCAAACCACAACCTTAGATACTTACAAGTCATCATTACCATACATAATCTGTTCAACCAACAATCTTGATCATACATTTGCATCGCAATCACAATCATTACGAACTTTTATTACCATGATGCTCAGTAGCCCTTTCCATCACCATGAAGTCAACCTTATCATCGATATGACACCTTAAACCCAGTTATACCAATCAAATCCAAAGGACTAACCCAATTTTATATGCATTGTTTTACTGAAATCCTCAATTGCCTTCACACAAGTATACTCATTAATACTTCTTTAGCCATAAGCTTGTCATTCCAATATCGATCCACTCCCTTAGAGCTTACGATGAAATCACCAGTCCTCATTTAGAATCCTCAAAATACATTTCTCAATCAAAACACATCAATACCTTGTCGTAGATCCACCACTATAATTTTCCTTATACACAATGCCTAACTCAAGTGTCTATAGTAACAACCCAGCTAGTTTCTCATATGTAAATGCAACATCGAACGTCATTACCCCAATAGGTGATACAACTGATAATTCACTAAATAGTTAGTATTCGCACTTGATAACCGATGTCCCCATTTTCATATACCACTAGCACCACATCGTGAAAGTCTGTTAGATCCACCACTAGAACACATCATACTCCCAAGAATATCGTACTCCGATAACCGGCACGTTTTTCTCAATTGAGTAGCTGCAATACATTACAAAATCTATCCTGAATCTACCCCAAAGTGATATGCATTCTTTCAAAGGTTAGGTAGACAGCAGAAGTAACACACTTTATAACTCGAACTAGTAAGCATGAAAATGTATTATTCTAGTAGTCGTATCATGAACCCTTTTTGATATACACCCAATCTATGAAAATGTAGTAGAGATTCTGACCTCGGTTGATGCAACATCATTCTAATGATACGCTAAGCAACCCATGACTATTATGACAACTTTACTAACTGTAGTTTCAAAAGTCACATTGTTTATTACCTAGTTGTTTCTTTAACCATTTCATTTCCAATTGTAGACCCACTTCATATATCATACATACGATACAAGTGTTGTTCCCATCACGGGATAGTTAACCCAAAAAATATAAAGCATTCATGCAGTCCCTCAAACCAATGTTCAACCTCATCATTTAAATATCCTCAAAGTGCATCGTCAAACCATCGTCTTACTCAACCCCTTCAAATTGCTGAACATTTCAAACCTGACCACGCATCCTTTCCATAAGTCGATCACTTCCATGTTAGCACCAGGTCTAACATCAAAGCCATACATGACACACCAATTGCTAACATGAAGAACAACACACACATCATCACTATAAGTGAGGGAGAATTGAATGAGGCAATAAGAATCAAAACGGACAAAGGATGCACGCTACAGATTTAAAAAGTGAAGAGTTTTTCTAAAAGTTACCATATCCTCTCGAAGATATGAAATGGATATCTCCACACCGATCATCAAGACTCTACTAAATTTGGCTTGTACACACATGAGACCTATGAACCTATGGGTTATGGGCCCACCACGCTTCCACTGCGCCACTCTGATACCATTTTGTCACAACCCAAAAATGTATGTGATGGTACTCCTCTTATCCCACATAAACAAGTCAGCCTAAGACTCTTACATCACAAAAATGCAAAAGTAAGTGATATGTCAAAACTTACACCTCAATTAAGAAGTATAAACAGTCGAAGTCAATTATAAAACTCAACTGGAGTTGAGGTCAATCCCACAGGGAATTTACAGCAGAAACAACCTTACTAAGGCTTATATTCAGTTGTGGTTAGTGTTTCCGAAAAGAATAAATTATGAAAAATAAATATTGGGTTATTTGAGTTCACGTAACCAAATGGTAGTTAAGATTACAGTCAACTGGAGCAAATGGAAGTTCCAAAATTTTAGTGATTGATTTAATGAGACTAGGATTGTATTCCCCATGACATTTACTACACTTCCAAATTCTATACAAATAACCATTTATTGTTAATATTACATGTTCCTAGCAAGTTAGATACATCTAAACGCATTTCAGTCCTATAAGATGATTTTCACTCTTTTCCTCTAGGTCTTAAAGTGCTTTGAAGCTTACCCCTGCATACTTGTTACGAAGGTTATCTTCTCTCGAGCTCTAATCTTTGCAACTGGTTAATGGAGTTTGATTCTATATTTTCATAATTATTACTATTCTCTCGAACAAGTCAAAAATACAGGCAAGTTCTAATATATGCACTCATCAGAAAGCAGTTATTACGAAAGTAGAACCAACATATGCAATTAATAGTCAAATGTTACTCGTATTTGAATTCATAGTTATGTTTCTGTCATTGTTCCCACAACCCTAGTTGTGGTTCTTAGCCGCTCATTATTTCAAGAAAATCCACAGTAAACATTATTGAAAGCATATTGAAATAGACTTACAATAATAGCAAATCAAAAGTGTCTTGATTATCAACACTAAAACAAGAACACAAAGTTTTGATCCCAAGTAAGCAATCAAGAAATGTGTTTGAAAGTAGAACTAGCATTTTTCCACACTCTCCAATGTCTCAACGTAATGATGATAAAAGATAATCTTCAAAAATAAACCCTAAGTAATTAAAATAGTCTGTGAAAAAATGTCCTACTCGAAGTAAGACTGCACTAGCACAATACTTCATGGGCAGGGTGACGGCTCGTCTGAGGGTAGACTGCTCGTCAAGCCCTCTGTGTTCCCACACTTACACAGTGTGGGTCTTCCTTCACTGCACCTTCTTCACGACCAATTGTACAGCTCGTGTAGTGTACCACGGTTTGTCTAGGTCCTCATGAATCAACACTTCAATAGAAAGTTGTTCATCTTCAACTACAACTTCTTCATGAGCTAATATACCGCTCATCCAATGCACCACGGCTCGTTTAGAGCCTCGACTTGTTACACTTCATCTTCACTTTTACTCTTTTCCTTCCACCAATTTATTTTGAGCATTTTTACCTGCACATAAACCAAAAAACATCATATCCACATAAACATGCTTGCCTTCTTGCACTAATCCTTTGTTGTGGGCGTCAAATGTGCTACGAGTTCATGACACATAAACACCCTCAACTTAGAACCATTGCTTATCCTCAAGCGATGAAAAAAAATAACAACACCCGACACTCAAATACATAGGAACAACATCACAGATATGCAGCTGCTATTTCCACAAAATTTCCATCCAAAATCATCTATTTAACATGCAAGGTTCAATAGACCACATCCCATTACACACAGTCGATCATGCTTATACTAGTACCAACTATTAGATAACATAATAAAATAGCAAATGCAAACATAGTGCCCTCACAAAAAAGAAGTCCCTCACACATGATATTTGGGACTAACGAATACTCTCACTCTCCAAAGGAACTTCTAACACTGGAAATATACAGACCATAGGCTTGCCCTTGTTTTCTATACTTCAAATATCGAACAACTAGAATAGGATCACTATAGGAGTTCTATTGGCTTGTAGCGTTGGCTCGGGTTAGGGAGTGGAACATTTTGGTTTATGAGTGATTAGATTACCTCGGTTCTCCAAAGTTCTTTTTAGCACACAACTCTTCTTTGAGTGGTTCCAATCTCTTTTTCTTTAGCACATCCCGGCACACACATTATTTATTTTCTTCTTTTCTTCTTTTCTTTTTCTCTTTCCTTTTTTTTGTAACTACCATTTAATTGAACCATTCAAGACATAAATTTTGGTTTTGTACCTTCGGAGTAACCAAGGATACGATACTGCTAAGCTTACTTCTTTTTCATTTAGGTCCTGGCCACCCTCAACTTATGTCTTTGGCCTGAGTTGTGTCATCGTGCCTTCGGAGAACCAAGGATACGATATCAATAGGGTGACAAAAAATACCAGCTTCAAGGCTCAAATAGGGTTCAAGGGTTCACGATTTAATTTGGTAGTTGTTTTTTTTTTTGTGAAAGTGGACTAATACAAGTATGGCCTATGATCCTTTCCTATCCAGTTATTCAACAATCTTCGCAAGACTACTTAGGCAAGATCTAGCTTACACCTACAGAGTTAGACTTTATACAAACTTACACTCACATGGCACATGCTTACACTTTTAGTATTTAGTCAACCAATTTATGTCCTAGTTAGCAATGATCAGCACACAAGTATATGAGATGTCGCACAAAGAGCTTAACAGTCAATTTTCATATTAAGGATGTATTTCTCATCATTTCACCCAAAACACAAAACTCAGCTGCTGCTATCAATTCAAACTACCAACTCCCACACACACAAAATACCAAACTAACATTTTCACAAAAACAAAAACATTTCAAAATAAGAGTCAACCTCCATGCACTAACGACTAACATGGAATGTTGCTCAACCACCCCCTCCCCAACAAAATAGACTTTTCCCTCAAAGTAAAAAATACAAGGACTGTGAGAAGGGGTCAGACTTGTAACGCTCTAGGCATCGGGATTCAGATTTCTGGTGGCATCCTCATCAGCATGTGCTCTCTCTGGTGCATGGGCTGTATGGGGATGGCTTCTATCTGGAGCTAGTGCTTCACTGACTTCAATGGCAGAGGGTCCACTACCTGAAGCTCCAGTCCATATTGCTTCACGTTGTTGCCTCTCCAGTTCTTCCTTTTCTCTGGCAGCTTTCTTGGACTCTCTCCTAGCTCTCTTGAGTCTCCTCTTTTCTTCCCGTGAAATTTCATCATGAAGATTAGACTCAAGGTCCTTGTCCTTACCCATCTCGGGCCTAGCAAGGTCACCCCAAATATTTCCCACGGTCTGAGCTAACGGAGGCATGCTGAACAAATTCATCAGTGAATCTGGTGCAATTTGGGGAGGCAAATCAACTGGCTTGTCCACCAATTTATTAATATCAATTTTCATCGCGTCCATCTTGTGTTTGAAGAGAAGCAGCATCTACAGAACCCAAAGCATTTAGCCGGCTATTGACATATGACTCTAAGCCGTCCATCCGATTCTTAAGAACAAAAACTTTGTGCTGGAGTTCATTTTGCAATCGCTGCTCCACACTCTGTACCTGACTCTGCACCACTTGTGGTAGTTTTTCAACTACCTGATCTAGTATGGATCGAGTCTACCTCTGCTCTGCTACAAGTCTCTCAAAGAATATGGTGGGCAAAGAAAAAAATGTACCTGCGGCTAATGACGATGGTGCTGGTGACAGCTGCACTCCCGAAGCTGAATGGGAGGTCCCCTCTGCATGCGCACTAACTCCCTCAGCTTGTGTCACCTCTATCGGTATATGTTGTAACACCGCCAATGGTGCTGCAGATCCTACCCTTGAGCTATACATTTGGGTGGCCACATCTTTGTTTTTAGCTACCGCAATGACCTTTTTGGCTTCAACATATCTTACCACCAACTTATTAGGTGGTATCTGGGCATGGATGCACAATCTCCTTATCAGACAAGGAAACAGTAGACTTGCTCTTTCATTCGAGGCACGATCTCTCATCTCTCTGGCAATAATCCACCCAACATTCAATGCGTAACCAGCTACAAGCAAGCTATTAAGGAAGCTTGCGAGGGTGATAAAATGTTGTCGTTCCCTGTTGGCCGCAATTGTGCACAGACCACTGCCCACCAGACTTTGGCTGAAAATGTCAGAGATGCCTTGGTGAGGTGCACCTGTGGGTTAGTTACCCATGCCGCTGCCTCACCTTCAGTTGCAATCAGTCGAACAATCTATTTCATGATGCTCTCCCTAGAAACTGGATCTTCCATTTCAACGCCACTAGTTACCGAATTGTGGCGACCCTCATATAATCCTTCAGCAGTAGGTGCATTGTACTCAAGTCTATGTAGCAACCTGTTGATTGTAGTTTCTGAAATATCAATCCTCCGACCCTGAACAAGTACCTCCTCAAGTGGGTCTAACTTCAATGCTGCTGCTTTATTTTCCCATTTGGATGATTCCCTGGTCGTCAAATTCATTAGTATGGCCATATATGAGGAATAGAACTCTTTGGTGAAATGCCACCCAAACTGTCCTGGCTACTTAGTCAACCATTAAAAATGATGTCATTTGAACAAGTTGTGAATATCTGGGAAAGCCTGCAAGTAAATCTCCACAACTTTGCTCCCTGGAACAATTAGTCTCCTGCCAATGCCACTGGACTTGGACCCTATTCCTCTTTCAAAAATCTCCATTGATCCAGGAATAACCAAAGTATTTTGGATGACATCAATGAGTTGTTGCTGCATTACTGGGTCCGCTTCCCTTTCTCTAACAAACTTCACCACTGAGTCATCGGTGTCACTATTGTCACTTCCTCCTAGTTATACCTTTCGTCATCCTCTGCCTCAAATCTAGGTGGGTCACTAGAAGAGGTCCGAGATGCGCCATCAGACCCTTGCTCACTCTTAGAATCACCATCTTTCTCTTCAGACTGAGAAGGAGTGGTGGTATGCTAGTCTACTGCTCTGGCTGTCCGAGATCTAGTTGCGCGAGGAGAATGTGCTCTATTTCAGTGTTGACTTGGACACTAGGGCTACCAGATTCCTCGCTACTGGAACTTTGCTCCGGAGAGGCAGGGGGTGACGTGTGAGCTGTTTTTCACCTTGCTTTAGCCATTGTACTTGCGAGAAAATGAGTTAGACTCAAAATATACTAATTGACTACACTAACAAGTAATCAAACTTCCCCTGTGTATTTATACAAAGTGATGCCTTGCGTTAAGAAAGTCGTCACTCAATCTATCATTGGGAAAGGCCACGCATTGAACAAAGAATGAAATATGAAAAGAAAATCTTTTTTGGTATTATAAATTTAATTTTTTTAATGCGAGGGTCTATACGGTCCGTGAGAAGGACCACGACCCATATTAGCCTTCGTGAAGTGGTGTTGCAGTGACTCAGCACCTAAGTGTGGTTCACGAGGAGTTTCACGATCCGTGAGACCCCTCGTGGACTTACACTTTGGTGAAGTTTTTTGTCTAGGGCTTCCATACTCGCCCGCAACTTTAACTATCATCACACAAGAGCACAAAACGACTCTGTCAACCTCCTCATGAACATGATTTCATCTTGTTTAAACAAACCATCAGAAATTACACATATAATCAACATCCAATATGCAGTCTACTGAATTTAACAATATTCCTTCAACGTACAAACCCACATAATCAAAATAACTCAAGAATATTACGAGATGATCAATAAATAGTAGTTCTTATTCTTGATTTCAACAATATTAAACTTATATCAAGTAACGATTAAGAACTTCAAATTTACACCAAATTTCACACAAAGAGGAAAGGAGGAATGCTTGACTATGAGTTTCTTGCAATTATGGAATTTAGGGCTTGAATTTCCCTTTGATCTCTTGATATAGGTGTTAGAAAATTGTTATGTTTGCAAAGAGACGTTATGAATTCAAGTATAGGTGGAGAGAATATGTCCTTTGGTGCTTGGGATCCCTTCAATTAAAAAAATTATGTTTTGAGTCGAGTCAGGTTCTTTACTGCCGACCTAACTCGAACGGGTCATGAAGTGTCTCGTGAAGAGCACCACGGCCCGTCTAAATGCTCGTGAGCTTGGCTTGATAGGAAAAACTTACCTGCATGTTCATGAGAGGTTAAACGGGTCGTCTAAGGTCAGACGGACCGTAAACCCTTTCGTGAACATTAATTGTCCTTTGTTTGTGAGCTCACTGTATGTGACTTGCATCGTCATGGGTCGTATAGTGTTAAACAGCCCGTTCACTTGCTCGTGAAGAATACTTGGTGCCTCAACTTTTCCTGTGCACATGTACACACTGTGACTCTATAACAATAACACAATGCACAAATTTAAACTACTTATTACAATTACATCTTGGGTTGCCTCCCAAGTAGCGCACAATTTAACATCGTTGCGCGACGTAGGTTATGTGATTACTCAGACTTCATCAAGTTTGCATTCCTCAACTATCTTCACTATTTTTGGAACCCCCATATATGCCTTGACTCACTATCCATTTGCCTTAAACTTCTCACCCTTTTCATTTTCAAGTTCAATTGCTCCCGATTGATACACTTGATACACTTTGAATGGTCCTGACCATTTGGGCCTCAGCTTTCTTGGGAATAGGCGTAGCCTCGAGTTAAACAATAGCACCAAGTCTCCAGGACTAAAAGCCCTCTTCTCCATATGTTTGTCGTGATACAACCTCATTCTTTCCTTGTACAATGCAGATCTCTCGTACGCCCTCAATCGAAACTCATCCATTTCGTTTATCTGCTCAAGTCGCATAGATGTTGCCTCTTTCCGACTCAAATTAAACTTCTTAAATGGCCATAGTGCTTTATGTTCTAACTCCGCGGGTAAATGACATGCCTTTCCAAACACTAACTGATATGGTGACATACCAATGGGTGTTTTGAAAGCTGTCTGATATGCCCATAAAGCATCATCTAACTTCCTTGGCCAGTCAGTTCTGTTGGCATTCACTATTTTTGCCAATATTGACTTTATCTCCCTGTTGGATACTTCCACTTGGTAACTTGTTTATGGATGATAAGGTGTCGCCATTTTATGTTGTTTCACCCCATATTTAGCCAAAAGATTGCTAAACACTTCATTGCAGAAATGTGAGCCTCCATCACTAATAATTGTCCTAGGTGTGCCGAATGTAGTGAAAATATTTTTCTTTAAAAATCCTGTAACACTCTTGCCATCATTTTCTGCCAAAGCCTCAACTTCTACACACTTGGAGACATAGTCAACAGCCACCAATATATATTTTTGCCCGAAAGAACTCACAAATGGTCCCGTGAAGTCAATCCCCCGGACATCAAATCATTTGACCTCAAAGATAGGTGTCATAGGTTGTTCATGACGACGAGAAATAGCCCCTTGCCTTTGACACATATCACAACCTTCAACCAGATCAAGCGCATCTTGGTGAATCGTAGGCCAATAGTATCTGCTTTGGAACACCTTGTGGGTAGAGCGAGAACCCCCATGGTGTCCACCTACTGGGGATGAATGATAGGCTTCCAGAATACTCAGCATTTTTGCTTCAGGCACACATCGCCTGATTATATTATCCGCATAAACCCTGTACAAGTAAGGTTTATCCCAAAAAGTACTTACCCACATCATGCAAGAACTTCTTCCTTTGTTGAAAAGTGAAGCCTTCAGGCATCAAGTCACTTACAAGATAATTGGCAGAGTCAGCAAAACAAGGAATGAGATCAAGAGTAGCGGCTAATACCAGCTCATCCGGAAATGAGTCATCAATGTCTAATTCAGCTTCCCATTTCTTCTCTGCCTCCAGTCTGGACAAGTGATCTACCACCTGATTTTTACAACCTCTTCTGTCTTTTGACTTCAAATTCAAACTCTTGTAATAACAACACCCATCTTATCAATCTCAACTTAGCGTCCCTCTTCGCCATCAGGTATCGCAATGCTGCATGATCAGTGTGAACTATCAATTTAGTTCCCAATAGGTATGCTCTGAATTTCTCGAAGGCATACACCACTACAAGCA
This sequence comes from Solanum appendiculatum, assembly GCA_018342035.1. Taxonomy (NCBI): domain Eukaryota; kingdom Viridiplantae; phylum Streptophyta; class Magnoliopsida; order Solanales; family Solanaceae; genus Solanum; species Solanum appendiculatum. Next base: position 89,090 of record JAGDQO010000315.1, read on the forward strand.
ATTCTTGCTCAATGACAGTGTAGTTCTTTTATGCTCCATTCAACGCCTTTCATGCATAGTATATCGGGTGAAAGATATTATTGCACTTTTGTCCTAGCACAACCCCTAAAGCAACACCACTTGCATCGCACATCCCTCGAATAGTTCCGACCAATCTGGACCAATGAATACTGGAGCTAAAGTTAATTTAGCCTTCAGACACTCAAAGGCTTTGGTTCATGCTTCATAAAAAGTTAACTGCGTCTCCTTTTCTCACAACTTACATAAAGGATGTGCAATTTAGAAAAGTCTTTGATGAAACACTGATAGAAACCTGCATGACCCAAGTAACTATGAATTCCCTTCACAGAGATAGGTGGAGACAGCTTTTCAATCACTTCAATCTTTGCTCTATCAACCTCCAAACCTTTCTCGGATATCTTATGGCCTAGAACTATGCCTTCCTTGATCATGAAATGGCATTTTTTCCAGTTTAGCACTAGGTTTGCCTCTTCACATCTCTGTAGTATCCTACTAAGATTCAACAAACAATCATCAAAAGTTTCACCTACCACAGAGAAGTCGTCCATGAATACCTCCAAAGTGTCTTCAACCATGTCCGAAAAGATGGACATCATACACCGCGGAAAAGTAGCTGGTGCATTATATAATCCAAATGGCATGCGCTTTAACGCAAAGGTTCCATTAGGACATGTAAAAGTGGTTTTTCACTTGTCTTCTGATGCAATTGAGCTCTCATTGTACCCAGAGTACCCATCTAGGAAGCAATAACACCCTTTTCCTGCCAACCTATCTAATATCTGGTCCATGAAAGACATTGGAAAATGATCTTTCAAGGTCCATTTACTCAACTTCCTATAGTCCATGCACACGTGCAATCCTATAATTGGCCTTTCCGGAATCAACTCATTCTTCTCATTTGCCACTACTGTTATTTCACCCTTCTTGGGACTGTCAGAAATGAGGTACACCACCCCTGCATCTAGCCACTTGATAATTTCCTTCTTTACCACCTCTTGCATTGGTGGATTCAATCTCCTCTAGTGCTCTATACTCAGGCTGCAATCTTCCTCCAGTTGTATTTTGTGAGTGCAAATACTTAAAGGTATTCCAATTATATCAGCAATGGTAGAATCGATTGCTTTCTTAAACCTCTTTAACACCTTCACCAGTGCTTGCACTTGTTCAACATTGAGATCTGCAGCCACAATAACTGGCAAAGTGTTATTTTCACCTAGAAATACATACCACAAATGACTAGGCAACTGCTTCAATTCAAGCACAGGTGGTTCCTCAATGGATGGTTTAGCTGGAGGGCTTGGCCTGTTCTTCAAATCCATATCTAACTTTTTAGGGGAATAAGAAAGTCACCCCATGCCTTGTAAGTGCATTTAGAGTGTCCACATAATCAACTCGAAAGACTTCGTCAAAGTTTATTATTACTGCAACCAATGTCTCTACGGTAAATCTTTCTTCTATGGATGCCTCATTTTCTCCCTCTTCAACAATATTAATTGTAGACACAACACTCATATCTTGTGGTTGCTTCATCGATTTGCACACTTTGAATTTTACCTCTTCATTATTCAGTCAAAATCTTAGATCCCCTCTTTCCACATCAACTAATGCTCTGTCGGTGGCAAAAAATTGCCTTCCCAAAATTATGGGAACCTTGAAATCTACTTCGCAGTCCAAAATCACAAAATCAACTGGGAAGATAAAATTTTCCACCTTTACCAGCACATCACACAAATACCTTCCAGCCTCTTCACTGATCTATTTTCCATTATCAACCTCATAGTAGTGGGTTTTGGATTTCCTAACCTCAGTTGTTTGTATATGGTCAATGGCATGGGATTGATAGTTGCTCCCAGATCACATAGAGCTTTAGTGAACTTAATTTCACCAATGGTGCAAGGTATAGTGAATGCACATGGGTCCTCTTTCTTATGCACCAAAGACCTTGTAGCAATAGCACTACAATGGTGAACATTATATGTTGGTTCAAAACTTGCAGCCCTCTTCTTTGTTACCAAGTCCTTCATGAACTTAACATAACCTGGCCTCTGTTCTAGAGCTTCTACTAATGGAATGTTCACTGATAGTTGTCAAAGCATGGAGATAAATTTCAAGAATTCTCCATCCTCAGCTTTCTTCTTGAGCCTCTAAGGAAATGGCAGAGGAGGTCTGGGTATTTTTTGTAAAGGTAATGTCACCTCTACGGTAGATTCTTTAGCTCCTGACGATTTCTCTACCCTTCTAGATACCTCTGAATTATCCACGATTTCTACATTTACCTCCAGTTCCTCATCTCTGTCTATGTTCTCTTCCCGATCAATACTTGTAGGTTTGGGTTCTAGAAGTGATTTACCCCATCTTGTGGTGATCGCCATGAAATGCCCATCTTTCTTTGGGTTTTGAATGGTATCACTGGTAGTGTTCGTTTCTTTCTCTTGTTCAATGAGGCTGATAGTTTCCCCATCTGCTGCTCTAGCTGCTTGATAGATGTTGAGTGTGAATCTACAAGTTGACTAAAATTGGAGAAATCATTTCTAAACTCTTTGACTCCCACATAAGTAGACTCAACTCTCTGCAGAACCTTTGCTAACATATCTTTCATCCTGGAACTACTGGAACCACTACCTGCTCTATCTCTTTTACCTGAAGGTACATATACACCATTGTGCTCATTTTTGTATCCCTCCTTGTTTTGCCAGTTACCTTGCTCCCGATTCTATGATCTGACATATTGGCCATCTCTTTGATAGTTCCTACCTTGATTTCCAAAATTATGTCCTTGGTTACTCGAGTATAATTTCGGAAACCCCCTGGTTGTTCAAGTACTTGGCCTCCTCATCAAAATTAGCATCTTGCTCTTCATACCTATTTGTTGCACCCACTGCATTTACCTTTTCGTGACGAGTAGTGAGATGTTTCATGATAAGGTCCATCTGGGTTTTCATGTGGGCCATATCTTGGTCCCGTTCTTCTTCTCTCTTTCCCTGCTCAGCTGAGAGTTCACAGGTGAACCCAAGGTCTCCATTCTCTGCATCTCTTGTGTGCAATGCTCTGTTGTTCTTTGATACTTCATTCAGGATAGCGATAATCTCAGGGAATGGTTTGCTCATGAATGATTGACTACATATTGCATCTACAACTGGTTTATTCACAAAATTTAATGACCTATAAAATACCCGCTTCAAGTGCCTATCAGTGAGGCCATGATTTGGGAATTTCTTCAGGTTTTGGCTAAGCCTCCAATATGTGTCATGCATTTCTTCACCCCGTAGCTGCTTATGGGAACCAATCTCATCCTTCATCTACAACTCTTTTTCTTCTGGGAAGAACCTCACCATGAAAGCTTCCCTCAGTTCTGCCCAAGTTCTGATTGAGTCGTGTGGCAACTTATTCAAGCAGTTTATTGCTTCCCCAGTTAGAGACAAAGGAAACAGCCTCAGCCCTATAGCAGTTTGGTTGACTCAAGGAATCTCAGTTGACTTGCAAATTGCCACAAAATTCATCAAGTGCTGGTTAGCATCCTCACCAGCAGTTCCTCTTAACATTCCCTTCAGGTTCAGCAGTTGAATCATGGTGTTAGTAATGGTGAACTTCACCCCTGGAGGTAAAGCTGGGAATTCTATAGCTCCAGTAGTTCCCACTCCATCTATCTCAAGGTCATCTTCTTCAAATGCCATACGTGCTGGTTGTTGCACTCGACCCCTTGGAGCTAGTGGTTGGTGTTGAGGAGGGCTATCTCTTCTATCCCTTCATTGTCCTCAACCACCCTGTTCAGGTTGTTAGCATTATGTTGAGCACCTCTAGCATTGGCCTTAGCATCTAGACTCAGTCTCTGCCTATGGGCTTCGACTTCATGTGCATTCACCATCTTCCCTATGGTTTTAATTAGCTCGGGATAGTAAGGAATTAACGGTGCTCCCTTACTTCTGGTGTTTGGCATGCACTAGAAATCTCACCTGTAAATGACACAGACAAGAAACAAGACGTAAAATTAGGAAATACAACTATATGTGAAGTAATAGGTAGTAAAGTATTTCTGAACGGAAATTCCTCGGTAACAGTGTCAAAATTTGATACGTCCAAACTAACACCTAAATTAAGAAGTTTAACCAGTCGAAGTCAATTATAAAATACAATTAGAGTTGAGGTCGATCCCACCGGAAATTTACAGCAGAAACAATCTTTGTGACACTTATATTAAGTTGTGTCTAATATTTCCGAAAAGAATCAATTACAAAAAGTAAATAATGGGTTATTTGAGTTCACATTACCAAATGGTAAGATTACATTACAGTCAACTGCAGCAAACGATAGTTCCAAAACTTTAGTATTATTTAACGAGACTAGGATTTTGTTCCCCATGACATTTACTTCACTTCCAAATTCTAAACAAATAAATGTTTGTTGTTAATATTACATGTTCCTAGCAAGTTAGATACATCTAAACTCTTTTTAGCCCTATTAGATGAGTTTCACTCTTCTGCTCTCGGTCTTAAAATGCTTTGAAGCTTAGCCCTGCATACTTGTTACGAAGGTTGTCTTCTCTCGAGCTCTAATCTTCACAACTAGTTAATGGAGTTTGATTCTAGCTTTTCCTAATTATTACTCTTCTTTCGAACAAGTAATAAATAAAGGTGAGTTCTAATGTGTGCACTCATTAGAAAGTAGTTATTACCAAAGTAGAACAACCATGTGCAATTAACAGTTAAACGTTACTCATATTTGAATTCGTAGTTATATTTCTGTCCTGGATCCCACAACCCTAGTTGTGGTGCTAAGCCGCTCATTATTTCAAGAAAAACCACAGTAAACATTATTGAAATCATAATGAAATAGACTTAGAATAATAGCAAACCAAAAGCGTCTTCATTATCAACACTAAAACAAGAACACGAAGTTTTGATCCCAAGTAAGCAATCAAGAAATGTGTTCAAAAGTAGAACTAGCATCTTCCCTCACTCTCCAATGCCTGAACATAATGATGATAAAAGATAATATTCAAAAATAAACCCTAAGTAATTAAAATAGTCTGTGAAAACAAGTCCTACTCGAAGTAGGTCTGCTCTGGCGTAATACTTCATGGGCAGGGTGATGGCTCGTTTGAGGGTAGACGGCTCGTCAAGCCCTCCGTGGTCCCACACCTAGACAGCGTGGGTCTTCCTTCACTGCACCTTCTTCATGACCCACTGTACTGCTTGTGTAGTGTACCATGGTTCGTCTAGCTCCTCGTGAATCAACACTTCAACATAAAGTTGTTCATCTTCAACAACAACTTCTTCACGAGCCATAATACGGCTCGCCCAATGTACCACGGCTCGTTTAGAGCCTCGTCTTGTTACACTTCATCTTCACTTTCACTCTATTCCTTCCACCAATATATTCTAAGCATTTTTACCTGCTCATAAACAAAAAAAAAACATCATATCCACATAAACGTGCTTGACATCTTGCACTAATCCTTTGTTTTGGGCGTCAAATATGCTATGAGTTCATGACACATCAGCAAGACTGATTGAAATCTCAAAATATCATTAGTGTGGATAACTAAGTGAACTTAATAAAACCCCCAAAACCTAGTTGTCACGTGTACAAGACTCTAATGTATTACAATTAATTCGAAAGAAAAATATATGTCTCATATGACATTGCTTCTAAATAGAACAAGATCATAAATAAGGAGCAAGAAGGTCCGTTGAGATGACAAACAACTACCTCACTTATCTCCACAGGAAGCCTCAGACAAGAAGAGGGAGTATCATAAAGATCTAGGCTAGTAACCTACGCAACTGCAGAAGCAAGGGGTGAGTACCAAACCATATGGTACTTAGCAAGCAAACTCCTACACACAAAGCTAAGAATATAGAATGCGGGTACTCCTTACACTCCAACCGAACCTCCAAAATTACAACCTGCAGTTCACAATTTACATAACACATAGCTCAATAACAACACTCCAACAATTGCAAATCAGCAATACACGGGATCAAGTTCATCAACCACAAGTTCCACAGAAAGGCATTCATAAGTTCACAAATGATAAAGATATGCATTGCAATGCAAAGTATAGTGGTGCATGCCTGACCTAGTGATACACACCGGCTGTCTCTCAATCGGGGAACCATGGGGGACTTAATAGTCATGCATCCGTCGCGGCGTGTAACACGGCCCTCGATAATAGAATATGTCGCAGCGTGCGAAATGTCCCTTGATAATAATATTCATCGCGGTGTGCGACACATCCCTCGATAATATTATTCATCACGGCGTGTGACACGTCCCTTGATAATAATATCTATCACAGCGTGTGACACGTTTCTCGATAATAATATCCGTCGTGGTGCATGACTCGTCCCTCGAAATAGTACATCCTCTTTAATTTCTTATGCTTCCTCAATTCACATAATACTTGCCACAACCATGTCTCAAAACCAATGCAAATGACATGTTCACACAAATAATGAGGAGATGATCATTTCCGTAACAATGCACAATTCACAACAACACAATTGTGATACAACATCAACAATGAATCAATTAGCCTTTCAAACCATTCTCAACACATCACACACCAATAATTAATCACATTGCCTTTTTATTACTCCTTTTTTTCATCATTAGAATTATTCAATATGGACAAGTCAATCCATCACCAAGTCCCATTACTCGCCAACACATACTACAAGGACATACACAATTCTATACACTTAACAAGGGTTGAGAAATCCACTTGCCTCAAAGAATCGAACAATCACTCCGGTACATGAGCCTTCCCCTTTTGTTGGGCTTCCAAATCAATGCAATCTATCCAAATAAATAACCACAATAAGATTCCGAACCTAACAACACTCATATTACTAAAGGTCTAGCCTAGACCCAAAAATCATAGAGCACGAAACCATAATAAATTTTCTAAATCTCTTAAACTATAATGTGATAATAATAAGAAAAATAAGCCAATTTATGAACCATTCACGGAGAATAACAATCTCAGAACCTCCAAATTTCATGCACCCATATTCATATATATCACCTAAACATTACTACCCTTCATAGCACCCCAATCATTAGAAATCATTAGCAAAAATTGGCAGTCAACCCCTGTCCCCCCCACTACACCCTAAATTCGAACGACTTAATACATTTCTAACAATACAAGAATTTCAATTCGTAATCTAATTATAATATACACACACATATACATACATATATATATATATATATATATGCAATTAATGTAGGCATATGCAGAATTGTAAGCAATTTCTTACGTGAATCACTTAGTCCTTCGTTGGTCTGTGTTCACGCCGCACGCAGATTTGTTTCTGTCTCCTCTTCTTTTTTTTTCTTTTCTAAATTAATTATATATTAAAAATGATAAATTCTACTAACTTATTTTATTATGTATGTGCCAAATGGTATTGGGTCTTAAATAAATTAAGGAATTGACCCAATATCTACCAATTAAACCAATTATCTAAACGAAAATTACCCATCAATTAATTAACTAAAGTCAAATGAATAGTTCAAAAATTCTCAACCCAACTTTACCGACTAAATACAGATGACTCGCGACAACTATCGAAAGGGGTAAAATGGTAATTTTATGAATGTTTCAACAAATGACCTTGCGGGTCATTACATTATAAGTATATGCATAAATAATATAATGTAAGCAATATATTATTATAAGTAGTTATAATTATTTCAAAATTAAATAGATAACAATACACTATATTGATAATTGACTCAAACTTTCGAATTAATAAACAGTGATTAAAAATTTTAAAAAATAATAATAAATAATTGTTCGGCCCATTAAGTCCACTGGGTCAAAACTTGGCCCTGGCCCAGTTAACCCGGAAACGTGGGCTGACGGGTTGTGGCCTAGGTCGGATGGGGTATTGCTACTGTTGAGACCGGCCTGAATCGGCCCATTAATGGGTGACCCAGCCCATCCTGGTTCGGTAGCCCAGGGAAAGATTTTTTACTCGGCCGAACTAACCCAACCTAGCTTAATTAACAGGCATATTATGAGGTTTTGTGTTACTAATTTTTTTATTTTTATTAGTCAAGATTACGTGCTTTACGCATGTGCGTCGCGTTAATTATAATAAATGTATATTAAAGAAAAAATTATTGTATGTATGTTATACTATTAAGTACAAATTTTAAAACAGGCAGCGAGAGACAAAAGCAATCCTGAATAAATTTACTTGCGTTTAGAACTACCCACATCGAGACAGTACAATCATCGCTATCAACTTCTTATTGTAGTAAAACAAATTCTCTATAAATGGATCAAGAAAACTATTTTCTTATCAATAATTTTACTCTCTTGATTCGATATTATTCTTGATTATCATGTACATTTGGAATTTCCATAAATATTTTTTTCATAACTTAAATCCTATTATGAATTGAATATCAGTCATCAAGTGCTTTTTGGACTTTACACGCGAACGGCCATTCAATTCCAAATAGAAATCATAACCATATGTAGTAAAGTCCTTATATGTACTAAGGTGTGAAGTTTTTCATAAGTATAATCAATTGCATACAAAAAATTAATAACTACTGTTTTAGTTGATACAAAGTCTTAAATATGATAGAGATAATTAAACAATAATATGAAAAACAATAGTAAATGACATAGATAGATAAATAGATAAAAACAAATAAGGTACTAACATCTTCAATACTTTTATTTTCCCTTGAAAATAGATATATTCTCTCGATGCCTTTCTTATTTAGTGTATGTGCATTGCACGTGTATTTTGCATATTTATTTATATGAGAAGTTTGACATAAATTTGAAAAACAAAAAGTAGTTAAGAAATATATATATATATATACATATATATGTATATATATATATACATATATATATATAGATATATATATATGTACATACATATATATAGATATATATATATGTACATACATATATATAGATATATATATATGTACATACATATATATAGATATATATATATGTACATACATATATATAGATATATATATATGTACATACATATATATATATATACATACATATATATATATATATATATATATATATATACATATATATATGTATATAGGCCTAACCCATCGGTGGTCTCCTAAAGTTGGCAGGATGTTTCACTTAGACACCTTAACTGAGCGATATTCATTTTAGACACCTCAGGTAGAATCTTATTGTGTCATTTTGACACTTTTTGCTTACATGGCATAACGAGTGTGATACACTCATTGATAGGCGCGTGAAATTGCAATTTAGTTAATTTTTAATTATTCTTTTTCTTGTTCTTCCCCATTTTCAATCACCAATTTGGCCACGTTAAACTTCATCCATGGTGAATGAAGGTTCAACAAAATTGACGGAAAATGTATTTAAAATGTAAGAATAAACTCATTCATAAAATTCTTTGCGCCAGGGAGGGGGGGAGGGCGTGGGAGGGGAGGGGGTTTATCTGGAGATTAGGGGATTTATCTAGAGATTCTAAAAAAAATAAAAAATTTCAATGGTTGCAGAGCATTCTTCAAAAAGGGGCAGGGTATTTTGGAGGAGAAAGCCGGTTGTGGTGCGATCAGGGGTTGGGGGTTTGGAGAAGACGATCGGGGTGGGGTGGGGATTTGGAGCAGGCGATTGGGAGGGGGGGGGGGGTTCTTTAGTTGCTTTAAAATTTAGAGTATTTATTTTATAATTATTTGGGGAAAAAATATCATGTGTCATTAATTCATTGGTTAGTTTTTATTTTTACTCAACATTTATTATTTTCGACACAAATGACAAATGTCGTCGTTTAATTTTCCACTTACACGTCATCCACGAGTTAACCTACACACTTCATATATTTTTATTAATTGGAAAAAGAGTGTCAAAATGACACAACGGTACCTTACTTGAGGTGTCTAAAATGAACATCGCCCAATTGAGGTGTCTAAGTGAAACTTCATGCCAACTTTAAGGGGCCACCGATGGGTTAGGCCATATATATATAGACATCAAAATAAACTGCAAATCACAAAACAAATAAATAGAAGTAATTTTATTTATAAAAATTGTGAGTACAATTTTGTAGTATTCTTTTGATTTTTATTTCCTAAAAAATTTTCATAATTCGATTGCGTAGAATAATTTAAATCTCCTTATGATATATTTGATCTCTGAGAACATAGAGCATCACTTCGATATATCGAGTTGATCTCGAGGAAGATCACCTTTTGGTCATCACTTATTGAGCGATCCAAATCTTTATCTTTTTCATATTACGTTCACTCCGTACTAAAGAAAAATTAAAATTAATTCTAAATCAGAATGAATTTTGCCAATGAACTGCCACGACCCGATTCCTCGAGTCATGATGGCGCCTACTACAATCCACCGGTAGGCAAGCCAACCCGTATCCCAGAACCTACAAGTAATGGGATTGAGGGCAGAAACTAAACTCAAACTAAACGGTAACACAGATAGCAAAATCACAAAAGAGGAAACAGAAACAAGCCAAAAATATATACAAATAAAAGATCCCTCCCAGAACCTCGAAGTCACATGTATAGAGCTACTAACAAAATGAGTACAAGTCCCAAAAGTGGACCACAGAAACAAGACTGTCTCAATAAGTGAAAGACATGTCAATATATATACAGAAGGAGACGGGTAACCCCAGGATATTGTGTGCTCACCCTCGCCTCCGAATCTGACCGCAACAGGCTCAATATCAACGCTGGTAGCTGGTGCTCGGACCTGCATCACGAAGGCAGATTCAAAGTGTAGCATGAGTACCAAAACAACAGGTACTCAATAGGCATCATAGTCCAGCTGAACAAGAGAAAGCGAAAGCAATATGAACTGCAACAATATAAAATCACAATAAGAATCCAGAATGGGAAAATCAACAAGATATGCACACGAGTGTACTAGCACACAAAAAGAAGGAGAACAAAAAACTAAATCTGATCGGGGCCCCATAAACCCGATGGGTAGACTCGTGCGCAATGCTAAAAGTAAACCCGAGTGGACTCCCATAAACTCGACAGGCACAAGGAAGAGTTAGCAATGAAATCAAAGAATCTGATGAAGTATCAACGATTTCCACAACCTCCTTCAAACTTGAACAGACTCAATCCATATGCCTGAAGTTTTCCCGAAGTTAAGATTATAGAATCTGGGCCTCGAACCCATAACAAAAGAACTTGGGCCTCAACCCATAACAATAGAACCCGAGCTACGAACGTAATATTATTAGAACCTAGGCCTCAAACCCATAACAACAGAACCTCGGCCTCGAACCCAATAATAATAGAACTTGGGCCTCGAACCCATAACAATAGAACCTGGGCCTCAAACTCAATAATAATAACAGTACCTGGGCCTCGAACCCATAATAATAGTCTCAAGCTAGAAATAATGGCCTCGAACCATAAAACGTCAACCTCAGACTGGACGTGATGCCCTCGAATGGTAAATAATAACCACAACCAACCATTCAATGCTAACACAAGTCACCGTGGGGTGCCACCCACCCAAAGGTGTCATCAGAAGGTTTCCTGCACAGTACAACTCACTCTCCAATTATCGCGATAGCATGACCATCTGGTAACACTTCAGAATCACAGAGGTAAGGAAAGAGAGGATTGAAGATCTCATAAGCCACGAATTCACCTAAACTGAGGCTCATACTTTCAAACTCAAGTCTGTTATATCAGTCTACAAGAAGCTAAGCCATCAGAAGCGACGTCGGAGAGATCTCAAGGCCTAACGGCACCAAAAAATAGACAAGTCTATGGAAAACACTAGTCTAAGCCTAGACTAAGGCCAAACATGCTTTCAATTAGAAACATAAGCCATACAAAGGCACAACACAAGGTACAGATGATCAACAATAGCAATCGACATGATTCAACTACCTGAAAAACCCGTAATTTAGCCTGAGGCATGGATTCTAGGAGTCTAACATGATCAACTACCAATTCAACCCCAAATTCATACAAATCAACACACATTCTCTTAATCATGCTCAGTCTAAGGAGAGGAAGCCGTAGCCTACTTGTAAGTCGACCGCGCGCGCTCCAAATCACGTTACCAGAGCTTTCTCCTTCTGCACGATCCGAGAATGCTTGCATGCTGCCAAAAATGAATCACAACCTCAGCACGATCGTTTTGACACAAAAATTACTGAAATCAGAGACGAACCAATTTCGGCGTCAAAAATGGGTATGTGGGACCCGCTTCAATAATTCCAAAATTGATTCACCGAAGAGGTCCAATACACCTCCCCGAACTTGTGCTCCAAAATGGAACACAATTCGGGGCTTGAAACAGCGAGGAACAGGACATGCAAAAAATTCACCGATTAAACCAAGAATTACAACAAGGGAGCAGCTATTTTAGGAATTTTACCTTTAACGAAGCCTCCTCGACACTATCCAATCACTCACCCATGAAGCCACAACAATTCCGAACCCACCGGACTTTGAATCACCCAAAGCCGCCTTAAAATGAGAGAAATAGAGTTTTGAATAATCTATCATGAGCTGATCGCGTCTGGTCTTTAAATAAAAGACCAGATGGATTTTCCCTTCATGAACGCGGAGACTACCCTGTAAACGCAGAGGGAAGAATCCCAAACCTCTGCAAACACAGAGACCTACCCGCGAACGCGGAGAAATGAAGCCTAGACCTCCGCAAATGCGGACACTTTCCCGCGAACGCAGAGAGGAAAAGTCTAGACCTCCGCGAACGTGCCCCCTGGCCCACGAACGCGAAGAAGAAAGTGACCATCAGCTGCTGCATCAGCTGATTTTGGGAGGTTGCCAAGTCTCTGGCAGGGTGCCAAGGATTCTATCGGGACCCCGTGCGCGCAAACGAGATATGTTATCCCATAAAATTTGACGTTCCGGACTCAATGGCGCAATCAAAATTTCCATACTAGGTCATTTTGATAAAAAGTGGGTCCCACACCCAAATGCCATTTTAACCTAAATTCCACAATGGGCGTCGAGATTAGACTGGAAGACTCGAGAAGTGCACGAAGGGTTGTTCTAAACCAAACTCGGTATTTTAGAACTAACCACGCTGACGGAATTTTCATCTGAGTGCGTTTTCTAAGAATGTTTACCAAAGTCAAACTAAGGCCAAATTTCAAAGGGTAAATGCCAGATGGTCCAAAAGTCACATCGAAAGCCTCGGGACTCGTGTCGACCATGCTACTAGCCTAATTTTGCCATTTCAGAACTGATGGAACTGTCAGAATTCTGTTCTGAGGTCGTTTACCTGAGGTTATGATCGAAATCAACTTTTCAAGTTTCGAAAGCTCCAAAACACTAAAACTCGCATAAAAACAAAACGAACGACTAGGCGACCGAACAGTCAGTGCCAACAAGTCATAAATGACTTGGGATCACTATAGGAACGCTCTAAATGAAAGAATGAATGCATAAACTCAAAAATGACCTTGAGGGTCATTATAACATCCACTACTAAAAGGAATTTCGTCCATGAAAGTAAAAGTTAAGAAGTACCTGAAGACTCAAATAAGCCGGGGAACTGCTCCCGCATCTCCTGCTCGGTCTCCTAGGTAGCCTCCTCGACTGGACGATGCCTCCAATGGACCTTAACTATAGGAATGACTCTGGATTGTAACCGCCTCATATCTCTGTGTCAGATGGCAACTGCTCCTCAATATATGTCAGACAATCATCCAACACAACTGCATCATGTTGGAGCACATGGGACTCATCTGGAACATACCGGCACAACATCGAAACATGAAAAATGCTGGAGGTAAGGCTAACTCATAGGCAACATCACCAACTGTCCTCAAAATCTCAAAAGGCCCGATATATCTGGGGCTAAGCTTGCCCTGCCTCCCTAATCTCATCACGCCCTTCATGGGCGATACTCAGAGGAATACTCTGTCACCAATGGAAAATCTCAACAGCCGACGCCTACGATCCGCATAACTCTGGTGTCTACTCTGAGCCTTCCTAAGCCTATCCTGAATCACCCTCACATGACCTAAGGCCTCTTAAAGCAAGTTTGTACTACGCGGCCTAGGCTCCGTAGACTCAAAATAACCAATCGAAGAGCGACAACACCTACCATATAAGGCATCGAACGGGGCCATCTGAATGCTAGAGTTGTAGCAGTTGTTGTACGCAATATCCGCCAAAGGTAAGAACTTGTCCCACTAACCTCCAAAATCCATAACACAGGCCCGCAACATATCCTCAAGGACCTGAATGGTACGATCTGACTGGTCATCAGTCTGCGGGTGAAATATTGTGCTAAGGTCAACACGGGTGCCTAACTCCTCTTGAAAAGCCCTCCAAAAGCTGGATGTGAACTGTGAACCCGGTCTAAAATGATAGAAACAGGTGCACCATGAAGACGAACCACCTTTCGAATGTAAATACGAGCCAACCTCGCGGCACTAAAGGAAGTATGAACAGGAAGGAAGTATGCTGACTTGGTCAATCGATCCACAACGACCCAAATGCTATAACACCTCTAGAAGTCCGAGGCAAGCCCATAATGAAGTGCATGGTGATGAGCTCCCATTTCCACTCCAGAATGGGTAATCTCTTCAACTCACCACTAGGCCTCAAAAGCTCGGCCTTCACTTGCTGACAACACAAGCAACGGGAGACATAGCCTGAGATGTCTCTCAACATATCGCTCCACCAGTAATGCTGCCTCAAATCACGATACATCTTAGTGGTGCCCGAATTGATAGAATATTTTGAATCATGGGCCTCGCTAAAGATCAGCTGAATCAAACCCCCAACTCTTGGAACACACAACCGGCCGGCAAACCTCAAGACCCCATCTAAATCTAAAGTAGCCTGCCCCGCATCACCTGCAAATACTCTATCTCTGAGTGTCACCAAAGACTCATCCTCGAACTGTCGACCACGGATCTGATCTAGCAGAGATGAAAGAACTCCCACATAGGCTAACACCCATCTGCAATCTGAAACATCAAGTCGGATCATCAGGTTTGCTATGGACTAGATGTCCAAAGCCAAAGGTCGCTTCGAAACATAAAGGAAGGCTAGACTACTCATACGCACCGCCTTCCGGCTCAAGGCATCAACTACTACATTCGCCCTGCCCGGATGGTAAAGAATAGAGAGGTCATAGTTCTTCAAGAGCTCAATCCAACGGCGCTGCCTCAAATTAAGGTCCCTCAGGATCATAATGTACTGAAGGCTCCTGTAATCAGTGTAAATCTCACAACGGACTCCATACAAGTAGTGCCTCTAGATCTTAAGAGCGAAAACTACCGTCGCCAAATCTAAGTCTTGAGTGGGGTAGTTGCGCTCATGCAACTTAAGCTGCCTCGATGCATAAGCAATAACCTGGCCCCGCTGCATCAATACACAACCCAAACCAACGCTAGATGCATCACAATAAACCGTGAAGCCCTCGCCCTCAACTGTAAGAGTCAAGATAGGAGCGATGGTAAGCAAGTCCTAGAGCCTTAGAAAGCTCCACTAACACTCTTTCGACCACTCGAAGGGAACATCCTGGTGAGTCAACTGAGTCAAAGGTGTCGCTATAGTAGAAAAGCCCTTAATAAAATGCCTATAATACCCTACCAATCTGACAAAGCTACAAATCTCAGTCATAGAGGTGGGCCTGGCATAATCACGAATAGCCTCAATCTTTGTCGGATCCATCATAATGACATCCTTGGACACCACGTGCCCCAAGAATACTACGGACTCAAGACAAAATTCGCACATTGAGAACATGGCATAAAGCCGATGATCTCTCAAAGTCTGGAGCACTACCCTCAAATGTTGCTCAGGCTCACTCAGGCTCAGCGAGTATACCAGTATATTATCGATGAAGACTATGAAAAAGAAGTCAAGATACGGCCTGAATACATGGGTCATTGAAATCCATGAAGGCGGCAAGGGCATTATTCATCCCAAAAGACATCAGTAGGAACTCATAATGGCCGAAATGAGTCCTAAATGTTGTCTTAGGGATGTCCGCTGCTCTAATCCCAACTGGTGGTAGCTTGATCTCAGATCAATCTTAGAAAACACCATGGCACCCTGAAGCTGGTCAAATAGATCATCAATGAGAGGCATAGGGTAATGATTTTCACCGTCACCTTCTTCGGCTACATGTAATCAATACACATCTGTATAGTACCGTCCTTCTTCACAAACAGGACTAGGGCACCCTAAGGTGATACACCAGGCCGAATGAATCCCTTACCTAAGAGATCCTAAAGCTAAACACTGAGCTCCTTGAGCACTGTAGGGTCCATACGGTACGATAGGATAGAAATACGAAGAGTACCCAGCTCCAAGTCAATGGAGAAATCAATATCACGATCTGGGGTAGGCTAGGCAGGTCAGCAGGAAACACATCTGCATACTCTCGGACTATAGACACTAAATCAACCGTAGGGCCCTCCCTACTAACATCTCTGACATGAGCCAAATAAGCCAAACACCCGCTAGCCACTAACCTCTGAGCCTGATTGAAAGAAATCACCCCAACCAAAGTGCAACTACAAGAACCCTACCACACCACCGGTGGAATACCAACCATGGCTAAGGTAACGGTCTTGGCATAGCAATCAAAAATTGCTCGGTGAGGGGATAACCAGTCCATGCCTAGTATCAAGTTGAAATCCAGCATATCAAGTGAAATAAGATCAGTGCGAGCGTCCTGCCCCTGAATAGTCACCACATAAGATCTAAAAATCTGATCCACTACTAAAGAATCACCTACTTGAGTCGAAACACGTAATGGCATCGCTAAGGGCTAAGGGCTCTGAACTCATACTCAATCCAGGAGCGTAATATGCAGATACATAAGAATAAGTGGAGCCTAGAAAAAATAAAGCTGAGGCGGGCTGATGGCATAAAAGAATCATACCTGTAATCACATCGTCTGGTGCCTCAGCTTCTTTTCTAGCTCGAACCGCATAGAAGTGGCCTTGGGCGCCTCTACCTCGTGCATTAACTTAGACACCTGGCCTACCTCCCCGGGGACCTCTGCATGTACCCTGATGCTGACCTCCTCCTCTAGCTAGAGGTGATGCTGCTGGTGCCGGTCTAGCTGTCTGTGGAGTTGGTGTGGCTAGCCTAAAAAAAGGGCACTCTCTGGACCACCGATCGAGCTCCC
Organism: Solanum appendiculatum; assembly: GCA_018342035.1. Classification (NCBI taxonomy): domain Eukaryota; kingdom Viridiplantae; phylum Streptophyta; class Magnoliopsida; order Solanales; family Solanaceae; genus Solanum; species Solanum appendiculatum. The sequence goes on from JAGDQO010000315.1 coordinate 106,263, forward strand.
TGTAGATAAAACAACCTTGGGGCGATCCGCCCGCTACTGGAGGTCGGCCACCCTAATATGAGGAACCAGACTAAACACCCCCTCAGCCCTGACTCGGACCGGTACTAGAGCCACTCTGACGGTGCTTGTAACCCTCTGTAGCATGTATCAATGCCTGGAACGAGCAACTTGACTGACCCTGCTGGAACCTTCGACGGGGCTATCATGTGAATCTCTAGGCCTAAAATAGGGCCCACTAGGACTATCATCCAATCTGGCCCTCTTGCCACTGCCCTCTTGGGCCTCACAACAGAGCTGCTCAAGTGTGCGAGAGTGATCCATAACATCGAGAAAGGAGTGGCCCGCTAAAACCATGGACTGAGTCTTAATGCGCATCTGTAGCCTCAATTCTCTAACAAAGCACCAAACCCTCTCCTCTTCCGTAGGTAAGATCATGGTAGCATGATGGGATAGATCACAAAATCTGGCCTCGTACTCAGACATGGTCATGGAGCCCTGCTCCAACCTCGAAAACTTATCACGAAGCTGATCTCTGACGCTTCGTGGAATGAACCTTGCCAAAAAGCCCTCTTAGAACTCTATCCAGGATATCGGTGGAGATCCAGTTGGCTAGGTCTCTAAGTAAGAATGCCACCACCATCTGGCAGGCCCATCTAGCTGATAAGCACTGAAGTCGGCTCCTCTAAACTCCACCAACCCCAACGTATGCAACCGCTCTCGGCAAGTAGTAAGAAACTCATGGGCATCCTCCCCAACAGCCCTAGAAAACCTTGGCGGTGACAGTCTCAGAAACATCCTAAGCATCTTCTACTCCCACAATGGAATGACTCCATCTAAACCGTTCAGCTGAGCAGTGGCCGATGCCGATGGCTGCTGAACGTCTGGAGCCGCTGGAGCAGGCTAACCCTATGGTGCTGGAATTGGAGCGGGTACGCTGGAGCATACTACTGCATGCCCCCTATGGCCGCTAAAGTCTGGGTGAGCATTGCCTGAAGGTTCGGAGAGGCAGCTGGTGCGGGTGGTGGCTGGGCTGGTCCCGGTCCCACCGGCTTAGGAGGAACATGATCTACCTGAGGCTCCGCCTCTGACTCTAGAGTCCTCTCTCTATCTCAGGCTGGTGCAGCAGCCCTACCTCGCCTTTGGGGTCAACCTCTGCCCTAGCTAGGGCTCAATCTGCAAGCCCGGGTGCATCACCCCCGGCTGCTCTACCACGCGTGTGAGCTATCATGAGAAGGATTGAAACAAATAAGATTCCAAGAAACCAATCAGACAAAAGATGCATGAAAAATAATAAAAAACAGGAAATTTTCCTAATGACATCTCGTAGCCCCCCAAAGATAAGTCACGAACGTCTCCGTGAGGATTCACAAGACTCTACTAGACGTTAGCTCTGAACAAGTGAGACCGGTGAACCTGGGTCTCTGATACCACCTTTTCATGACCCGATTCCTCTAGTCATGATGGCACCTACTAAAACCCACTAGTAGGCAAGCCATCCCGTATCCCAAAACCTACAAGTAATGGGATTGAGGGCAGAAACTAAACTCAAACTAAACGGTAAAACAGATAATAGAATCACAAAAGAGGAAATGGAAGCAAGCGAAAAATATATACAAATGAAAGATCCCTCCCAGAACTTAGAATTCACACGTACAGAGCTACTAACAAAATGAGTACAAGTCCTAAAAGTGGACCACAGAAACAAGACTGTCTCAAAAAGCGAAAGACAAGTCAATATATATACAGAAAGAGACGGGTAATCCCAGGACGCTGTGTGCTCACCAACGCCGCCGAATCTGACCTCAACTGGCTTGATATAAACACTGGTAGCTGGTGCTCAGACCTGCATCACAAAAACCGATGCAGAGTATAGTATAAGTACCAAAACAATACGTACTCAGTAGGCATCATAGACCGACTGAGTGCCCTTCCGGTCTTTGATATCAAGGTCAAAATTCTTGGAGAAGCAATATCCACCGAATTAGCCTTGGCTTGGCATCCTTCTTGGTTATTACGTACCTAATAGCTGCATGGTCAGTATGAATAATAACCTTGGTACCTACCAAATACGATCTGAACTTGTCAAAGGCGAACACTAAAGCCAACATCTCCTTCTCAGTTGCAATACCTCGAATTCATAAAGGGCAAAAATTTTCAATTTTTTAAAACTTTTGTGACCTACTACTTGAACTACTATCCGTTGGTGGACTTGTCAACAGTAGGTCAAGGGGGTAGGAACCGTTGGTAAGGCTACCTAGGGGAAAAAGTTGGAAAACAATTCTAAGGATTGACCTACTACATGACTTACCAATCGTCGTTTGACTTACTAATCATACGTCAAGGGGAGGAGGGGGAGGAGTCGTTGATGCTACTGGTTGGAAGGAGGAATTATTTTAATTTTTGGGGCTGGCCTACTGTTTGTCACCTACGCGCAGTAGGTTGACCTACCAACCATAGGTCATGAAGTCAGTGGTCGTTGGTGGAGTTTTTAAAGAGGGATCGTTTGGTCTTTTCACCTTTACTAATATAAGTCGGTTACTAACTTCTCCTAACCCTATATAAAGCCTTTTAATCCTAAAATCTACCCTTTCCAATCACTTTACAAGATTCCCAAATTCACCTCTCTCAAATATTCTCTCTCTAGAAATTAGAAGAAGAAGAAGAAGAGGGAAAGCTAGGGTTCATGAAATCAAGCTTTTCTTCATCAATTGCTTAAGGAATTAAGAGCCTAAGGTATGATAGTGTTCATCCATGGAGCACTTTCCTCCATGGAATCCCTAAAACCTCCTATTTTCAAAGTATCAAATCCCCAATTGATTTAAGGGTTTTCTTCTATGATGTGGGTTCTTTCAATTATGATCAAATTACTTTCAATTATTGTTTTCTAAGAATGAATTGAGTTGAATTACATGTTTTAAGATGAATCCCCATGAACCCACATGAAATTCCCTAATTTTGGTATTTATGCATTGATATTGGGTTGAATTATGAAGAGGATGGAATTTATGAAGTTTACGTGAACTCATGCATGTTTTAATGATTTCAAAAGCTATGATTCATGATGAAATTGATGAATGATGAAAAATGGGCTGTATGAAGTATGCATGTTTAATTAAGGAAATTATGATGATTTATGAATTGTTTTAAGATTGAAGCTTAATTGAAGATGTTGTTGAGTTGTGAAAGGTTTTCTCACATGTTACTCAATCTATGAATGTGAAAGGATTTTTCTCACATGTAAGGATTCATAACTTGTTGAAAGGTTTTCTCAACTAAAACTTGAATCTAAGTTTAAGGAGCTATCCTAATGATAAGATAAGAGAAGACCACCCATGTCTTCTAATGATATGAAAAGTTAAGACTATGACTAATCTGTGGGAACTATGCTTAGCACCGAGTGGATATTGAGATGGAAGCCCTCCTGTTAGTAGAGGCCGAGTTTCTAGTGAAAGCTCTCCCGTTTGTAGAGGCCGGGTTTTCAAAATGGAGGCTCTCCCGTTAGTAGAGGCCGGGTCTCCAAAAGCAATCTCTTTGTCCCATAACTATGTGCCACCATAGGATGATTGTCTTTAAGTAGACATTAGCTAGTGGATTCACGTAAGCTAGAAGTTAAGGTCTTACCTTGGCAAGTAAGGCAACCCTTTTTCGGTGTAGGAAGAACATCAGATTCCATGTTATAGCTCACATGGTCTATGTTGGCTAAGGCTCACTTCCCACAACAATGAACTAAAGTTACTTTTCAAAGCATTTCACAAGTGTTATAAGTATGTTTAACTTGCATTGACTATGATTTATGACTTATGTTTTCTAACCTTTATCATGTTTTAGCTTGGTCATTGCATGTCATGAAAATGTCCCGTTTTAGCATGTTTTAAATGATTTTGTGCATGGCTATCATACTTGGTACTTGATTGTACTAACGCATACTTTTGCCTACATTGACTTGTTAATGTAGGGCCCGGCGATTCTCCCTCTATTTGTGGCTAGAGCTTAGTAAAAGGATTGTTGAAGACTTGGTGAGTCCTCATCCATTAGAGGACATAGCCTAGTTGTTCTTACTTTTATGTTCTTTCATTTTTGTATTGTACTGGGTTACTTCCCAATCTTTATTTCTCTTCTTATGATAGATTGGCTTTGAGACATGAGATGTAGACTTCCACTACTTTTTTCTTAAAAGCTTTGATATGATATTATTTTTGAACTCTTAAATCACTATGATCTTGTATGTATGTATGCTAAGTGGATTGTATGAGGCCTTTCGGGGTCTTGTATGCCATGTCACGTCTAGGGGGTACATTGGGTCGTGACATCAGTCACTATATAATTAGCTTGAGCAGCATCAAGGGTCTTGCTTGCATAATAGATTGAATGGAACACTTTGTCTTTTCTTTGCCCCAAGACTGCACCTATTGCCACATCGCTTGCATCACACATGAGTTCAAATGGTAGCTCCGAATTCGGAAAAGTCAAGATTGGAGTTTCAATTAAGTTCCGCTTCAGCATCTTAAACGCTTTTAAACACATCTCATCGAACTCGAATTTCACCTCCTTCTCTAAGAGATGGCACATAGGCCAGAAGTCTTGGAAAAATCTTTGATGAATCTCCTGTAAAAACCAGCATGCCCAAGGAAACTTCGTACCCCTTTGACAAAAATTGGAGGGGGCAATTTTTCAATTACCTCAACCTTGTCTTTATCAACCTCGAGTCCCTGCTTTGACACTTTGTGACCCAAGACTATGCCTTCTTGAACAAAGAAGTGACATTTCTCCCAATTAAGCACTAAGTTGGTATCTTCACAACGAGCAAGTACTTTATCAAGGTTTCACAGACCTACCTCAAAAGACTTCCCAAAGACAGAGAAATCATCCATGAAGACCTCCACATAGTCCTCCACCATATCATGGAAAATAGCCATCATGCACCTCTGGAATGTGGAAGGAGCATTGCAAAGCCCAAATGGCTAGCGCTTGAATGCATATGTGCCATAGGGACAAGTGAAAGTGGTTTTTTCTTGATCCTCAAGTGCAATCAAGATCTGATTATATGCGGAATACCCATTTATAAAGCAATAGTACTCTTGTCCTGCTAAGCGGTCAAGCATTTGATCAATGAAAGGGACAGCATAGTGATCCTTCCGTGTGGCATCATTCAACTTCTGGTAATCCATGCAGATCCTCCATCCAGTCACAGTTCTCGTGGGAATCAACTCATTCTTTTCATTCTTCACCACTTTCATTCCACCTTTCTTTGGTGCACACTGCATAGGACTTACCCATTTACTATTGGAGATAGGGTACACAGTTCCAGTATCTAACCACTTGATCACTTCTTTTCTCACTACTTCCTTCATTAATGGATTTAGCCAACGTTGTTGTTGTGCACTCGGCTTATGAACTTCCTCCATGTAGATTCTGTGCATACACAACACCGGACTAATCCCATGAATATCAGCCATTTGCCACACAATAGATTTTTTCCTTTTCTTCAAAATCATTAATATCGCATCAACCTGTGCTTCAGATAGTTCTACAAATAGTATCACAGGTAAAGTTTCATTGTTACCCAAATATTCATACCTTAAGTGCACCAGAAGAGATTTTAGGTCCAGTTTAGGTGCCTCTTCAATCGAGGGTTTTGGAGGACCCAACACTCGGTCTAATAATTCCACTACACCTTTTTGTGTTCCAACTAGCGCCACATTAAGAAAAGCGGCTAGTTCTAAAGCTTCTGTATCTCCATCAATGTCATGTCCCACCAAGACTCTTTCCAAGGGGTCTTTGGAAGTCATACAATGTCAATCTACGGCTAGATCAACAACCGTGATGGTAGACATCTCTTCATAGACAGAAGGCAATTTCAAGGCGCGATAGACATCAAACACCTCCACTTTATCATGAGCTCTCATGGTTAACTGCCCAGCTTCTACATCAATCAATGCTCGCCCCGTGGCTAAGAATGGTCATCCCAAAATAAATGAAACTTTATGATCGGGCACAAAATGTAGGACCACAAAGTCCACAGGAAAGATCAGCGACCCCACTTGTACCAACACGTCTTCTACTACTCCTTCTGGCCTCGCCACAGATCGATCAGTAAGTTGAAGGATGATCGTGGTTGGTTTTGGAGTACCAAACCCAAGTTTCTTGTACAAGGATGTTGGCATGAGGTTTATACTATAACCCAAATCACATAACCCCCGAGTATGAACACTTTGACCAATGGTGATTTGTACCGTGAAGCTACTCAGATCTTTCAGCTTTTTAGGTAGTCTATTCTAAATTCTGGAACTGCACTCTTCAGTGAGTGCCATGGTTTCGTACTCGTTCAATCTCCTCTTGTTCGCAACTATCTCTTTTGCATACTTGGCATATTTAGGAATTCCCTACAAAGCATCAACCAAAGGTAGATTAATGTAAACTTGTTCGAGGGGAGAGAGCAACTTATCGAAGCATTCATCCTCACTCTACTTTTTGAACTTTTGTGGAAAAGGAGGAGGTGGTTTTACTTGAGGAACAATCTTCTTAACATTTGAGTTTTGTACCACCTCTTCTGATTTTTTTCTCTCCACTCACTATTTCAGGACATTTCTTCTTTGGGGCTAGCTCTTCTAGTTGTAACCCACTTCTTGTACTCACCACATTCAATTGTTTTTGGTTTGGATCCGTGTCACCCGGAAGACCTCCTTGTGGATGCAAATTTATAGCATTAGCCAATTATGCAAACTGCCTTTCTATATTTTTCTACGACAACTGGGTGCTTCTCAACTCTTTTCCCATCTTATCCACCTTTGTATTTATCTCTGCACTCAGCATTTGAAACAGCTCCTCATTAGTCATGCCACCTTTCTTTGAACCTTGATTATTACCTTGGTTGTGATGCTGATACTGCAGCTCGTTCCCTTGTGATCGGTATTTGTTTTGCCCTTGCGACTGGTTTTGATGCTGATTTTGATTTCCACCCCATGAGAAATTGGGGTGATTCCTCCCACTTGAGTTATATGTACTACCATAGTTCTGTGTGCTGCCTCCTCTTTGTGCATTACCCAGATAGTTTACAGAGTCTGGATATGATCCACAATACTTAGCCACATGGTCTCCACTACCGTAAACTTCACACCATCCTTGAGGTTGTTGTACCGCATTTACATGTGCTTGTTGCTGCCCGATTGATAGATTGTTGAACTGTGTGGTAATGTGATTCTCCAAAGCATCCAACTTCGCATTTAATGTAGTTGCTTGATCCCCTTCTAACATTCATGTAGACTTGTGCATGGTATTCCTTTGCGTATCACCATTCCAATCCGGGTTGCCTTTGATGAGTCGGGAATTTTGACTCATTTAGAGCTTCATATTTAATGAAATAGTGTCCTCAATGCCTACTTTTTATTCAAAACTGATGTTAAACTAATTATATGCTGCCATGGAGGCATAAGAACAAGGCAAGGACTTTACATAGCGAAAATGAGCAAAAAAGTTGGAAAAGCTGAAGAAAAAGGAGGCTGGAGCTCACAAAAGCCACTCGGTGACTCACCGAGTGAGGCTAAAGCTCGCCTAATCTTCCAGCAAGATGGCTCATGAAGGAGAAAAAGTCAGCGCACAAAAGGGGAATTTGGTGACATGCTGAATAGAATGCTGAGCTCGACCTAGCTCGCTTAAATGACCAGAACCCTTTGAGGCAGATATCAAGTACAGAAAGGGCGAGCGGGAGTACTTCGGCGGATCGCCGAGTCATTCGGTGGCCTTGACTTATTTCGCTGAATGGTTCCACTTGCTGAAACATGTGAAAAAATTTGGGAATGTATAAATTGAATTTTGAAGAGTGACAAAGACATCAGGCTGAACCAGACTGAAGGAAACATTCATACTTTTGATACTTTTGAGCTATTGAACACTTTGAGAGGGTTTTGATTGTAGACTTTGGGTTTTGAATGTTTAATTTGAATTTTTAATATTTTGAGTATTGAAGACCTTGTCGTTTTGAATGGAAAACCTTTTTGGTAACCATCTCTTACTTTTATCTATGGTTGGCTAAAACCCTTATCCTTAGGGGTGTGAATATGTAACCGGATACGTAAATCAGCTTATGGCTGTTTCTAATTGTTATATTTAATGTTGTTTTGAAATGGGTTCTGTTGTTTATTTATGTTTCCACTTATGAACTGAAGTTTCAAATTTAGTTCTAGCTCTATATCTCTATGGTTGCTTGTGATAGATGCATTAGAGTGGGATTTATGACTAATAGTTGTATTGATTCTTGTCGATACAACCCAGCTTGATAAAGTGGGTTAAATTAAGGAATTGAGTTGTTTTGTATTGAATGCCTGTTGAGGTTCAATAGAACTCACTTGATACATGATAGTTGATTGATAAATGGTTGTTATAGATATAATCCATCCTACCCATTGAGATTCAAAAACTTAAAGTTATTAGTGATCACTCATTAAGCAAAATCAGTATCTGATTGCTCACACACTCCTATGGTCTTGCTCTCTATTGATCAAAACCATGTATTAATCTTCTTCGTTAGAAAATTGGTTATTCAACTCTCTTGGTATTAATAATTAAAACTTGATGATTTACATTAAGTCACGTTTTGCATATTTAGATTCTACAAAAGATTAGAATTCGCTCATACTTCGTAATTGAATTCTTTTTCGCACCACTCCATGTGGGATCGACCCCAACTCACCGTTGGGTTTATACTTGTTAGTGACTGCCTGCACTTTGAATTATAAGAGGTGTAGTTGAGCGTTACCAAAAATGGCGCTGCTGTCGGGGAGTGGCGTTTAGAATTCTTTTATTGAAGTATTTTTGTGAACTAATTTGGTTGTAGTGGAACATTCTTATTAGTTTTTTGTTGTTGTTGCTCTCAATATGTGAAGAAATGAGTGTGAATAGGAGTAATGCTGGGCAGCCAACTTGGGCATGATGACGACATCAGAAACTTGAGCGATGTCAATGCGGATCAAATGGGAAGTGCCAGATATATTCGTTTACCCCTAGCTGTGGGTAACACTATTTTTCATGTGACCAAAACTATGTTCCAGCTGCTTCAAATGAAAGGATTCTTTGTGGAACTTGCTCATGAAGTCCCTCATGATCACATTCACAATTTCGTGGATGTGTGCGGACCATTCACCTTCAGGAATATCTCTCAAGAGTCAATCCGGCTTCGTTTGTTTCCCTTCTCTCTAATGGGGGAGGCAACGAAGTGGCTTGCCGAATTACCAAGAGACTATTACTTCTTGAGAGGAGCTCACAGAGGTGTTCTATGAAAGATTCTTCCCTCCTTTGAAGATGGTGAAGCTGAGAGATGGCATTCAAAATTTCAAGCGGATTGATGGTGAACCCATTCAAGAAACTTGGTTGAGGTTTCAAAAGCTACTCATCCAATGTCCTACTCATGGGTTGCCGGAAAATGTCCTCTTGCAATATTTCTACAGGAGTCTTGATTCTGTCAACAAAGCCATCGCTGATCATATTATACGCAATGGAATCATGAGACAATCATTTGCTGTGGCATTGACTTATCTTGATGAGATGACCAAGATTAATCAAGCATGGCACACGAGAGAGGATCAAGTGTCTCCTCTAAATGTTGGGCTGACAAAAGAACAAATAGAGAAAACCAAGAGCGCGATGAAAACATGGCCAAGATGATGACCCAAATAGATTTGTTGACGAAACATGTTATGGGAGGTGGTCATAAGGCTGTGAATGCGGTTGGCGCTAGTGGTGGAATGAGTCCGGATGATGAACAATTCGAGGCCATGTATAATGAAGAGGTACATTTTTTATCAAACCAAATGGGGGGTTCTCGTCCAAGCTATCCAAGGCCGGGTGGGATTCAAGGTTGGAACAAAGATCGTGATGGTGGTTGGGGTGAGAGAGATCGAGATTGGCATGATAGGGGTGCAAATTGGAGAGATGGAGATGGTGGTAGAGATCGCTATGTGCCTCCCCATGACCATCAAAAGCTGAAAGAACCAAATGCCGATCCCGAGAGTTTTCATACAGAAGATATGCTTGCCCGCATCCTAAACAAGGTAGAAGGATAAGACAAAGTGTTCAAGGAAATGAAAGCCAATTCTTCCTCTTTGAATCAAACGGTGACCTCTCATTCGGTTTCAATAAAACAACTTGAGACCTAAATGGGCCAAATTTCCAAGACAATGCGGGGGTCTTCTTAGTGAAACCTTGGCCAATCCGAAGAATGACAATGCCCAATGCATGGCAATCTCAACCCAGAGCGGTAAGGTTGTGGGAAGTGATGTGCTAAATGACGATAAAGAAAGTCCAAGTAAAGTGAAAGTTGTTTTTTAGGGTGATGGACTTGCCGAAGAATTGAACAATGAAACTTCCGATGAGGTTGATGATGCACCAAAAAATGTTGTTTCTGGTGAAGCTAGGGATTCAAAGGTGGGGGCTGTTCCTCCCTCAATATCTCCGAAGTCATTGCCCAAAGTTATTCCACCATTTCCTCAAAGATTGAAGAAGAGGAATGAGGATGCGAAGTTGCAAAAATTTCTCCCCATTTTCAAAACTCTTTCTATTAATCTTCCATTGGTTGAGGCATTGCTAGAGATGCCGGGTTTATGCAAAGTTTATGAAAGAGTTGGTCACGAAGAAGAGAAGTATGGATTTCGAGATAGTTGAAGTATGTAATAGTTGTAGTGCCATTATGCCAAACGTGGTTGTCAAAAAAGATGACCCAGGGGCATTTACTATCCCTTGCACTATAGGGATGATTCGATTTGCTAAAGCATTGTGTGATTTGGGGGCAAATATAAATTTGATGCCCTATGCCATTTACAAGCAACTTGATCTAGGTGAGCCTAAGTCCACAACTATGCGCCTTCTCATGGCCGACAATTCTATCAAGCGTCCTATTGGCATTGTCTATGATATTTTGGTGAAGGTGGACAATTTTATATTTCCAGCAGATTTTGTGATCATTGATTGCGAGATTGATGTCAAGGTCCCTATTATTCTAGGTAGGCCATTCTTAGCTATCGAGAGAGCTCTTGTTGATGTGGAAAGTGGTGATTTGAAATTTCTGGTAAATGAGGAGGACGTTACCTTCACTGTTTGCAAGTCTATGAAGCAACCAAGTGACCTCCATGTGATATCGGTTGTTGATGTGATTGATGAAGCGGTTGCTAATGTGGGTGAAATTTCTTGTGTTGGTTAATCTATGGCTGCCATCCTCTTGAATTAGGATGGGGAAGATATTCAAGATTATGATGAGGTAGTGGCTGCTCTATCAGGTTTAGGAGCTTATCGGAAGAACCCCGTGAAGCTTGATATTGATTTGAAGAATAGGGAAAGTCCTCCCGCAAAGCCATCCATTGAAGAACCACCAAAGCTTGAGTTAAAGGTACTTCCACAGCACCTTCGTTATGTGTTCTTGGGAGCTAATAACACTCTACCTGTGATTCTTGCCACGGATTTGCTTGAATGGTAAATACAAGCACTTAATAGTGTGTTGAAAAAGTTCATCAAGGCTATTGGATGGACGATTGCCGACATTGTGGGAATTCCTCACGGTATTTGTACCCATAAAATTTAATTGGATAGTGAATGTATGCCGAGTGTTGAACATCAAAGGAGGTTGAATCCTAAAATGCAAGAAGTCATCAAAAAGGCGATCATCAAGTGGCTTGATGCGGGAGTGGTTTACCCTATTGCGGATAGCAAGTGGGTGAGTCCCATTCAATGCATCCCAAAGAAAGGTGGTATGACCGTGATCCCAAATGAAAAAGGTGAATTTGTGCCATTGCGACCGGTTACCGATTTGCGTGTATGTATGTACTATAGGAAATTAAATGCATGGATCGAGAAAGATCATTTTCCAATGCCCTTTATGGATCAGATGCTTGTTCGACTTGCGGGGCGTGGATGGTATTGCTTCTTGGATGGTTACTCCGATTATAATCAAATCTCCAATGCACCGAAAGATCAAGAAAAGACAACCTTTACATGTCTCTATGGAACGTTTTCTTTTAAAATATGCCTTTTGGATTGTGTAATGTACCGATGACTTTTCAGTGATGTATGCTATCTATTTTGTCTGATATGGTAGAGGATTCGATGGAAGTCTTCATGGATAACTTTTCGATTGTGGGGGATACATTTGAAGCATGCCTTGAGCACCTTGGTAAATTCTTGCAAAGGTGTGTTGAAACACCCCTTGTGCTTAATTGGGAAAAATATCACTTTATGGTCAAGGAAGTTATTGTGTAAAATTTCAAGAGAAGATATACAAGTTGATCAAGCCAAAGTTGATGTTATAGCCAAGTTGCCTCCTCCTATTTAGGTTAAAGGTGTTAGAAGCTTCTTGGGTCATGCGGATTTCTACCGGAGGTTCACAAAAGACTTCTCTAAGATAGCTTATCCTCTTTGCAAGCTTCTTGAAAAGGAAAGTGTATTTGAGTTTGATGAAGCTTGTGGCAAGGCATTTGTGTGTCTAAAAGAGAAGTTAGTTTCAGCTCCGATCATTGTTGCTTCAGATTGGAATATTCCCTTCCAGCTCATGTGCAATGCTAGTAGTGTGGCCTCGGGGGCTGTACTAGGCCAACGCAAGGGAAAATTATTTCACCCTGCCTATTATGCAAGCAAGACTTTGAATGTTGCTCAAAAGAACTACACCGTCACTCAGCAAGAGTTATTAGTTGTCATGTATACTTTTGAGAAGTTTAGAGCATATTTATTGGGGACCAAGGTGGTGGTGCACACAAAATATGCTACTATACATTATTTGATGGCCAAAAAGGATGCAAAGCCAAGGTTGATCCGATGGGTGTTGTTGCTGCAAGAGTTTAACTTTGAAGTCAAAGATCAAAAAGGGTGTGAAAACCAAGTGGCAGATCACTTGTCGAGGCTTGAAATGAATGTGGTAACTCCCGGTGACAAAGACATCGATGAAGCCTTTCCCGATGAGTCGGTGACAGTTGTGTCGAATAGTACCACACCATGGTATGCTGATTCGGCAAATTTTGTGGTGTGTGATATTCTTCCCAATGGGCTGAAATTTTACCAATGAAAGAGGTTTCTTTTTTATGTGAAGAAGTATTTTTGGGATGAGCCTTACTTATTCCGGGAGTGTGCGGATCATATGATTAGAAGATGTGTTCCGGAAGCTGAGGTAAATGCTATTCTTGATGATTGCCATGCATCACCGGTTGGTGGACACCATAGTGGAGTGCGTACAACTACGAAAGTACTACAAAGTGGTTATTACTTATGGGAACAAATACATTTTGGTGGTTGTTGACTACGTCTCTAAATGGGTAGAGGCTATGGCCCTACCTAATAATGAAGGGAGAAGTGTGGTTAAATTCCTCAAGTGGTACATTTTCACAAGGTTTGGCACTCCACGTGCAATTATTAGCGATGGGGGCTCTCATTTCTATAACCGAATGTTTTCTTCGTTATTGATCAACTATGGAGTCAAGCATAAGGTTGCTACCCTTTATCATCCGCAAACAAGTGGGCAAGTCAAGGTGTCAAAAAGGGAAATCAAAGGGATTTTTGCCAAGACCATTAATGCAAATCGAACCAATTGGTCCCGGAAGTTAGATGACGCTCTTAAGGTGTATAGAACAGCATTCAAAAGCCCGATTGGTATGTCCTCATATCAATTGGTGTTTGGTATATCTTGTCATATACCGGTTGAGCTCAAGCATAAGGTGTTGTGGGCCTTGAAGGCCATGAACTCCAATTGGGCTGATGCGTCCAAGGATCGAGTTGACCAACTTCATGTTTTGGATGAGTTTCAACTTCGAGCTTATGAGAGTTCAGCTCTTTATAAGGAGAAAATGAAGTGGCATGACGCTAAAATCCTTCATCAAGAATTTAAAGTTGATGATCTTGTGTTGCTCTACAATTATCATCTGAGACTCTTTCCGGGAAAACTAAAGTCAAAATGGTCTGGCCCGTTTAAAGTGCATTGTGTGTTTACAAATGGGGAAATAGAAGTTGAAAATGAGGATGGATTTATATACAAGGTGAATGGGAAACAACTTAAGCTTTACTTTGTAGATCGCCCCAATGTGATAGTGATTGATGTGGTGTATTTGGACTATGCTTGAAGGCATGTCCACATTGTGCCACAACGTTAACTAAGGCGCTTCTTGGGAGGCAACCCAAGTTTTATTTTCAGTTATTTGAATAACATTTGTTGGATGTGTAGATTGAAGTTTGTATTTTGGAAGAAATGCAAATGGGCTAGGGGCTGGACTACTCGGTGAGCCGCTGAAATGCCACCATCATCACCCAAATGCATCGCTCCTTGAAAGCCAAATGTGAGGAATCTTTTGGAAGATTTGGCGAGCTGAAAGCCAACTCGGCTACTCACCGAGTTGGATCGGCGAGCCCGATCGAGGTCGCCCTTTGGACCAGCTGAAGTGTTGGATTTCTTGTAATTTTTGTGAGCTGAGGCCCATTCGGTGCTTCACCGAATGGATCTTCGACGTTAGTTTTCTCACCGACTGGGGCGCGAACTGAATGATTTTAAACTTTTAAATTCAAATCTTCCATTATGTTTGAAATTTTCGACTTCCTTGCTTATTCCATCAAACTCTAGCATTTTAATTTTGTATCTCGTGTCATGTGCTTTGCTTTCAGAGTGTCGATTGGATTCATTGTCCCTTCTTCTTTGTTGTATCCATTTTTTTGTCTACCTTGAGGTTGATATTTCATACTTAGTTTATTTTCATTCCGTTTTGATGTGATAATTAGTAGTGTAGTGGGTCAATGATTGGTTGGTTGCATTGTATTCTTTGATTGATGCCCCTTGCTTTGTATTGTGTTAATTTGATTGCGAGCATGATTAAATATACTGTTTGGGATGCTTTTGTCTTAAATTCTTGGGGTAGGTGATGAATTGTGATTGTTGCTTGTTGGGTTATGTGTGGGTGAAGTCTGAGTAGCCCGAATTCGATCGAATAACTTGAAATTTCCCAATAATGGATTGGGTGATGCCATTCTTAAGGGCAAAATCATCGTTTTGTTAATTTCAGATCGATCGGGGGAAGTCGGAGTACCCTGGGGAGCAATTGGGTAATGCGTCATTGCTATTTGTTGATAATTGTACTTCAATTGATGATTCGTTGGCTGTTAGTTGTGAATTGAAAAAAATGGGGAGGTGATGCGTTGGACCACTCGGCGAGCTTAGTCGGGCTCACTAAATGGGTTCGGCATGTCGCCAAGTGTCCTCCCCATCGCATTTTTTACCTGCTTTTGTGCTATTTTGTTCTGTGATACTCGGCGATGTACTTGTTGCTCGCCGAGTTCAGTGAACTCGGTGACTCACCGATAGGTCTTGTTCTCACCCTTTCGACCTGAATACTTACCTATATTTTTCTAGAATTTTTGGCGATGGCCGTGTGTCTCGCCGAACGTACTCGGCGAGTCACCGATTGGTTGCCGAGCTTTTCTGCAACTTTGTGTGAAGTCTGTTTTATGACCCATTTGCAATCGAATTTTTTCTTTGGTTTGTGTGCCTTTGCAGTAAAATGGCTAGACCCAAGCTTCCCGCTAGTGGTCCACCACCCCAAAAGCGGACAAAAGGGGTGGATATTGCGGAGAAAAGCCAGCTGCCCCAACCTTCTCACCACCAAACATCAAAGGCGAGGGGGAAGGGAAAGCAACAGGTTCTAGAGAGTTATAGATCGGAGAGAAGCTCGAACATCCAATTCTCCTCAACAGACTCCGAGAATGAAGAGAATGAAGAGGAAATGGAGTCCGGGGCTCCTATAGCTGAGCTTCTGAAGCGGAGGTGTTTCGATTGCATTCCAAAGAAGTTCATGATCCCTTAGCCACACCACCAGCCCCACCAGTACCTTTGGTATCACAGACAACTCCTGTACCTCAAGTTCTAGTTAACCCTCAAAGGTCGATCAACAAATTGAAGGCCGTGGGTTTACAGACAATATTAGAAGAGAAGCGGTTGTCCATGGATGGTGTGGTGGACAGGTATTCGACAGTCTGGGAGAGACACTGCGATATCATATGTTCCAGTAGTTCACCAATCCTAGGGGCCCATATGTTCCTACATGGGTCCGAGAAGTTTACGAAGGGTATGCCAAGTTAATCCCAAAGGGGAAGAAGAAGGCGAGTGTTATGGCTTCGGTTGAGTTTGTTGAGGTCCGGGAAAAGAATGTTAAGTGCAGCCAAGATGATATTAATGATATGGTGGGTTGCACAATGTGGGTTCGGCATTCGTCGGCCGATAAAATCAAGATCCAGACATTGGACTACCTGAAGGGGTATCTTGCCCTGGTTCTGAGTGATGCAACACCCCCATGGATCGAGGCAGGGGCTACAATTGAGAAGAAGGACTTAACATCGCAACTCGGTACTGGTTCGGGTTCATTAGCAATACCTTGATGCTGTCCTAGAATGAGTCTATCATCTGGCATCCGAAAGCTACACTTCTAGGTTGCATAATTGGCCGGGAGATGCTAAATCTGGGGATGATCATTGAACAAGAGATGGCTATGAGGGCCAAACAAAATCAAACCCCATTGCCATTTCCAATTTTGATTAGTGAATTATGTCGATGAGCGGGTGTGCCTTTCAAAGTGAAGACGGATGTTGAGGTCACTTCGACCTCGTCTTGTGATATCCGTAGGATCGAAGCTGAGTACTTGAAGGATGAAGCGGAGAAGAGGAAGAGACTTCTGGTGGACACTTCTCTGATCGTTGATGTGGATGCAATTGAGATGAGCCCTACATCTCCTGCTCCCACCGTCGAGCCATCAAGTATACCCGCATCCTCGACTTCTACTACTCTTGCACCTGCCCCGTTCCTAACTCATGTCCCCCATTGACACAGGCCGTGCTCATTAAAATGGGCCACCTTTCCCATTCGGCCGATGTGTGGGCTTCGAGAGTTGAGGCCACTGTTCCACGATGATTGAGCATGCCATTGTTGCCGCCCTTGCTTCCATTTGGGAGGAGTTAAAGGAACAACGCCGGTTGATCACGGCACGTGAGCTGGCACTGGAGGCCCTCACTGCTCGGGTTAAGGTGTGTGAGAAGACGGACAAGACCCCCGCTAATTTGAAAGCAGTGAAGGTTGATATTGTTGGGCTGCATCGGGATGTGGATGAGCTGAAGTCCATCGATATCTCCATGCTTTGGGGCAGTGTAGAGGTCCCTGAGGGCCCTAGTTCTAAGATCCCTCTGGCTTCTACTACTGAAGACGCTGCCAGTACTGATGAGAAGGGGGATTGAGACACTCCCGAGATGGATGAGGAGGACTTAGCTTTGGAGAGAGATGTATACGAACACTTAGAGGACATGTAGGGTGATTTAATGCAGATAGCCACATCAACTTCCCTTCAAGACCCGTCCATGATTGGTTCGAGTGGTTCTAAACCCACCGCTGAGGATGTTGCATAGACTTTAGGAGCTGGAGTAGAGTCGGGCACTGATGCCCATGTCGAGGCCACACCTTCGGCCTAACCTAACATGGGGATATTTACTCCCCCTCCATTTTATTTTCTGTTGATACTTTTAGTTTTATTTTCGCATTGAGGACAACGCTTGTCTCTTTTTGGTGGGGGTGAAGGCAACTAGCTGCCTACCCTTTTTAATTGTATGTTCGTGTTTGCAAATCAGGTGAATTATACAAATCAGGTGAATAGCAAGATTGTGCGAAAATACAGTTGCGAATTAGAATTTCCCTAAACAGTAACTATAGCATTTAATATGGTTTAAATGTTTGCTATTCTGTACAATTTTCCCAATAAATTATCACAATCAAGTGAATCACTACTTTGTGTCCATCATTATTAGGATATAAATCTCTCAAAATTTCTCATATTTCATCCTCACTTTCTTCGATCTCACAATCTTCTACTTCATTATCATTTTCATCTTTACAATTTGACCATGGCCTCCTAAGATTTCTTCATGGTGATATCAAAAGGTATAATTTTGAATTATTTTATATACTTCTAAATTTATCTTGACTATCTCGTGTGTTCCTAATGTTGTATATATATAATAGTATTAATGTATTTGTGCTGATTTATTTTTTAAGTATTTGTTAAATGAGTTATTATTTTTAATATAATATTTATTAATATATAAAAGGTTAAAATCATCAAATCTAAATTAATTTATATTTATTTTAAATAGGTTTAAAGAATGGTTACAAGAAAATGAAAATAAGGGAGGTTGGCGTAATATTGTAAACCACAGGGGAGGTAGGTGTTATAGAGCGAAACCTGGAGGGAGGTCTCTGAAATTATCCCTAAAAATTAAATCATTACAAATTTAGGGTGTGTTTGGTATGAAGGAAAACATTTTCTGGAAAATGTTTTTCAATTTTCTCATATTTGGTTGGCTTTAGGGGTGTCAAATGGGGCGGGTTGGGTTGAAAATGGAGATATTAAAATTGGTTGAAATAGAAATCGGGTTGGGTCTTGACCCGGCCAAGTTTACTTTGGGCTCAAATGGGTTGGCCTCAAATGGGCTAAAAAGCGGGTTGGGTCTTGACCCGCTTAATCTCAATAGTTTTAACATATAGATATTTAACTTTTATAACCACAATTAGAATTTCAACTCAAGATTATTATTTTTAAAAGTTACAAATGAATAGATAAATCCTAAAAGATATTAAATAAATAATAATTCATAGCTTCAATATAGGAACATACATTGCATCAATGCAATAAAGAGTCTTAAAACGGGTTGAAATTGGAGATTGAATTGGGCTCAATTGAGAATTCTCTTAAAATGGGTTAAGACTTGAATGGATTGAGATTGAACCCAACTGAAATTATCATGAGCCCAACCCTTAAAATTCTGGGCGGGTTACCTATGTTTGGGTTCATTTTTGACACCTCTAATTGGCTTAAATGTTTTCTAAATCAACTTATTTTCCTCAAATTTAAGGAAAATGACTTCCCTTCAAAAATTAAGGAAAACATTTTCCAAAACTTTCCTCCACCCTCAAATTACAATTTTTTTTCTTACCCCATCCCTACCCTCGACCGCCACCAGCCCCCTGCTAGCCTCCACCCCACCCTCCACCCCCGCAAAAAAAAATTGAAGTTTATTTTAAAAAATATTTTCAATTTCAAATTTTTATTTTTTTTACCTCATCCCACCCCTACCCCGAACCCCCCCCCCCCCACCAAAAAAAAATTTAAAAGAAATTAATTTCAAGTTTTTATATTTTTTACCTTACCCCACCCCCTACCCCCGACCCTCTCCGTCAGCCCCCTACCCACCCACCCCCTACCCCCGACCCTCTCCGTCAGCCCCCTACCCACCCACTCCTACCCCCGACCTCTCCGTCAGTCCCATACCCCCCCCCCCCCTCAAAAAAAACAAATGTAAGTTTGTTTTTCAAAAATAATTTCAATTTCAAAATTTTATTTTTTTACCTTACCCCCCCCCCCGCACCCCCGCCACCCCAAAAAAATAATTCAGAGTTTGTTTTTAAAAAATATTTTCAATTTCAAATTTTTATTTGTTTACCTCACCCCACCCCCTACCCCTGAGCCCCCCACCAGCCCCTACCCAGTCCCCGCCCCCCCCCCCCCCCCAAAAAAAGTTTTTTTAAAAAAAAATTATTTTTCAAAAATTTCAATTTTTTTATTTTTTACCCCTACCCCGACCCCCCCCCCCCTCAAAAAAAATTTAAAGTTTGTTTTTAAAAAATATTTTCAATTTCAAATTTTTATTTTTTTACCTTATCCTACCCCTACCCACGAACCCCCCAAAAAAAAAATTAAAGGTTTTCACCCCACCCCACCCCCTACCCCCGACCCCCCTCCACCCCCAACCCCCAACCCCACCCACCCCGTCTAAAAAAATAAAAATTTAAAGTTTGTTTTTAAAAAATATTTTCAATTTTCAAATTTTTATTTTCTACTCTCTAGTAAAAGAATAAAAGTTATTTTCTTTAAAATGTTTTTCATTCATAAATAAAACACTAAACAAAAATTCTGAAAAATATTTTCTACTCACCAACCAAACATGAGAAAATAAGTCAAAAATCCACTTGTTTTCCAAGAAAATATTTTCCAGGAAAACATTTACCATGGAAAACATTTTCCTTCATACCAAACTCACCCTTAGAATAACAAATTTACTAAGATGCACATAATTTTTTATTATATTTGTCAACTCATCTCAATGACTAAAATGAATGAGTAAAATAGACTAATACTTAACATTCTTTTCTTTAGATTAAAGATGTACTGCTACAATAAAACTAAAACAACTTGACATATGTAGTAACCTAAATTAACTAGTGCATTGCAAATAAATGTAACACTGTGGTCCAGATTTATCAAAAAGAATGCAATGAGTCAATATATGATTTGTTACTTTACTAAATACCTTCATATTAGATTTATTAATAACAATATGATATAATGACTTTCTTGTATTTATGTTCCAAGGCTACAAAAAACTATGAAAGTTTGTCCAACTCAATTTAAATAGTTTAGAGAAAAAGAAAGCAAGATGATTGATTCTTGCCTAAATGAAAATGTAAAAAACTGATAGAAAAACTACACACCTCGGATTAAAATTAACAGTACTAAAGGTCTATTTTTCATTCATGTGAACTAATGACCTTTTCATGTTTCACAAAGCTAAACTCATCAGCCTCTTATTTATTTAATAAAAAAATCTTCACCAAACAACAAAGAGAGTCGATCAACTTTAGTAAAACACTCTAACAACTAATTAAAAACTATAACTACAAAATATCTTCAGAAAAATCAATAATGAAAAACAACAACAAATTTTCAAATAGACAAAAATTCATAGTAACATTAGAAACAAAAAAGCAATGATAGTTGTAAGAATGTGTTGGAAAACTATATGCACAGCGGAAGCATATTCATAATCATACTACTTACATGAATAATAGACAACCAATATACATTTATGCTAGAGCACATACAATCATGCTAGAACACATAAACTTGCTGAAATTTAATTCGATAAATACCTCTTGAAGCGTGAACACATATCTTCAAGCGAATCCACAAGTTAGCCAGACCTCCAAGCGAATCCACGGTCTTCTACAGTGATCCCAAGTTCAACTCTCTTAATACTTGGGTGGGCAAGTATCAATAGAAACCTTCAATCACCTTTCTAGGTAAAGAGAATCCCTATTTATAGAGATTTCCTCCTAGTCCAAAAAGGAGAAGAAAACTCAGTTTTCTTATAATTCTTTTCCCATAAGATTCTGAGTTCTAGTTAATTATGGGCACTGGAGGGACCACAGAATTATTACTGAGGCTTCCTATTATGGAAATAATTCCAAAACTAATTTGAATTATTCTTACCATAATAAATTACAAATCATTCCACTAAAAATTCGTAATTGCACTCCTCTATTTATATTTCGAAATTCCCCATTAAACACTTATGTAATTCCCCATGTAAAGATTACAGATACTAATCAATAAATTAAATTACTGACGAATTTAATTTAATGATTAATTTCCTTTAGAGCACAGCTTAACTTATTTCATGTGTCGGATTCATAAATCCACTTGCAAGGTTTGACACGATGAAAACTTATAAATTTCTCAAAAAGGCATATCAATCTCTATAACGAGACATGGATTCCATCAACTAACTTATTATTTCACCAATATATATTATTATCATCCAATCTACCAGGCATATTGACCCATCTCAGAATCTCACCTTTTAATAAATCAAAACGATAATTAATATATACATATCATAATAGTTATATCAGGATTAAGAATATAAGTACATTTAACAGTTTAGAGAATATGCTTTTGTCAGTCAGTCTAAAGTAACTATCTCTACTCGGTCCCGTTCAATACATACAAAATGCACTAGCACAAGAAGTTATAACTACACCGTTCCCATAATCAAGATAAATTACATATAGTCTTGTGCTATAATCGTACCGATGGCATGTCCAATTTCCATCCTAGATTGTGAACAAAAAACTTTATACTTATAAGAACCGATGATTTAATCCTCTGTGTATAAGCTAAAACTCTATACACTAAATCATCTACTGTATAAGTAAATAGACGCCATAAACGAATATATGATCTATTAAAACTGAATAAATAATTATTTTATAATAAATACTATATCTAAACACATGGTTAATAGTATATATCCTAACAGAATGAAATAACAATTAAAAACATTATTAGAAACATCAAAATAGAAGTAACTACAGTGAAGTATATAATCTGCAACACATATTTCTAAAGTTCTTGGGATCACTTAACTTAAATCAAATAAAAAACACATTATATTGATCTAAAGTAATAACAAACGTAAGTTGCCCAAAATAAGCAGAAACAGAACTTCTAATATTCTTGGGACCAGTCAATCAAGTTCTCTCAAGATTTTATATCATGACCTCTTTGTAAGTTTAAATAAAATAAAATAAATTAATCAAAATATTTCATTAAAGTTTAACTCACCTTCTTTTTATTTTGATTAGTATTACTTACTTGAGTTTTTCCTCAAAAGTCAAGACTATTACTAACTACCACATGATTTTTTTTTTCTTTCGGTACTATGTATGGTCTTCTTCTAGTTCACATCAAACATTTTAATTAAAGAATATGTGAAAATAAAAATATTTTTATTTTGAAGAGAGCAGTTTTGGATAAAATAAATGCAAACATTGAGAATAAAGAATTTCGAGAGGGGGTCTGCCACTAAAATTAGAATGTTATTGTCAGTCTTCGAATTTGATACAAGAAGGGAAGAACAAGATTAAATTAATACATACATAGAAGGCCTTAAATACTAAGAAAAAACTTTATACACTCTAGTTGGCTAAAAGAAATATAAGAACGAAAGGGAAGAAAACTAACTACATTACATATTCTAAGAAATTTAAATGAAGATATCGACTAATCAATTTGAGCTACATAAAATAATTAAAGAACTGATATAGAAAGAAGAATTATCCTAATGAATAAATTAAAGCTAATCTATTTCAAAATTTAACATGGAAAAGAACTAAAACAATGAGAAAAGAAAAATTACATAGAATCTAAAGAAACTATTCATCAAATATAGTAAGAAAATGAATTCTTAAAAACTGAATAACTCAAACACATGTTTCATGAATTATAAAATAAGGAAACAAAATTTAAAATAGAGACTACTTTCCATGAGAAATTAATTGAGGCACGAGTTGACGTAAAAATCAATTCCACCTTGCAACTATATTTGAAATAGAAAAAGTACAAGACAAAAATAAAAGAATAAACAGATCTAGTGCTCATTGAAATTTTTATGCTACTGAATAAACAAATCAAAAAGATTTGTTTGAGATGCCTTCACTAAGTTCGTTCACAGCATAATGTCATTTTCGTCTAATTTTTTTAAGTATTGTACAATAAAAATTCATATAAATTAAAAGCGCATGAACTGAAATTATAGAAGTTAATGGTAAAAAGATTCAACCAATTCTTCACCTCATAGGAAAAAAAACCGCAATGACAGTCCTATCAAAAAGTTTTGCACTTCAAACAATTTATGAAATTCTAATCGAAAAAAAATAAAATAAACTTTTATAGTATCTCCTCATTGACCCTCAAATCCTAATTGTACACATAATACTATCATTTTTAGTCCTAAAACAAAAAAAATAGTATCTTCAAGAGTCTACTCACATAATATTTAATCATTAAAAATAATAAAAGATTTTTTAGATTGTTTACTAAAAAAGAACAAGAAATCAGATAAGGGAGGAAGAAACTTCCCATCGGTGGATGAGAAATTTTTCTACCCCTTTAAGCTTTCATCTATGGATAATTTTAGCAGAAAGAAGTTTTATTGCACTTCAATTGATGAATATTGTTGTGTTTTTAAAAGAATGATGGATTTTACCTAACGTATTGTTTTAGAGAGAGAAAATTTAAGAACCTTCAACTGATAGATTTGGAGATTTTAGAATTGTTAGAAAGAGAGAAAATAATTTAAAGACTTTTTAATGAGATGTAATGACCCTCCATGCTATTTCTATATTTAGGTCTTCTGTTCGTCATTTAGAGCGTTTCTCTAGCGATTCCACGTCATTTATAACTTACTGGGACTGACAGTTCGGTCACATGGTCGTTCGTTTGGTTTTTATGCGAGTTTTTGTGTTTTGGCACTTTTGAATCTTGAAGGGTCATATTTTATCATAAGTTTAGGAAGACGACCTCATAATCCAATTTTGACAATTTCATCATCTCCGGAAGGGACATTTTAGGCTAGTAGCATGGTTGGCAAGACTCCCAAGGTTTTCAGTGCTAGTTTGTGCAATTAGGAGTTTTAACTTTCAAGTAAAGGCCTAAGTTTGACTTTAGTCAACATTCTGAGTAAACGAGCTCGGATGAGAATTTCGTCAGTGTGGCTAGCTCCAGAATGTTGAGTTTGGTCTAGAACGACCCTTCGTTCGGATCCCGAGGCTTCTAAGCTAATTTCAAGCCCCCTTGTGGATTTTTGCTTAAAATAGAGCTGGGTGTGGGATCCATTTTCTGTCGAGACGACCTTGTAGGGAATTTTGACTACTCCGTTGAGTCCAGAATGTCAAATTTGAATGGGTTGCATATCTCGTTTGTGTGCATGGGGTTCCAAACCAATCCTGATCCCCTCCAACGAGACTGGGGGACTTTGTTGAAATTTCTGGTGCCTGAATACTGGTGCAGCCGCTTTAGCACCCCCTAGGTTTGCTTAAGCTAACGTCGCTTATGTAACCAAGGCTCCACTTAAGCGAGGCCAACTAGTCAGGTGGTAGCCGCTTAAGCGGTCCTAGCTTCACTTAAGTGGCCCTCACTTTTACGGCCAGGATTTGCTGAAGTGAGACCCTTTTTGCGGCCAGGAGCTCGCTAAAGCGAGGCCGACCTTTTTGAGGAATGTCTCTTAAGTGACGTTAGTTACCGCTTAAGCGGTCATCGACCAGTCTTTTAATAAAGACTTGGTTGCGAACCCAGCTCACTTTGCAATCTTGTTTTGACAATTTCTCCCTCATTCGAGCTTCGATTTCAGTGATTCGAAGTGTGGTGTGTCCGTGGGGATTGTGGATACTCTTTGGCATGATTGCCAATTGGTGGGCATTCGTCATTTGAGGTCAATTACCATTTTAGTAGGCTATCCTAGTTGTGTTTTGTTCTTAATTGTTGGAATTGTGCATGTTGCTATTGTTGTTTCGAGCCCCGAATTATGTTCTATTTTGGAACACAAGTTTGGGGTATTGTTTAGAACCCTTTGACGGAGTCAATTTCAAAAATTCTGACACGGGTCCCACAATTCCCATTTGACTTCGAAATTGGGCCATTTCCATTTTATGTATTTTTGGTGTCTAAACAACTGTATTGACATTGTGATCCTATTTTTGATAGCATGGCAGTGTTCAGAGGCCGTTCAGAAAGGAAAAGCTCTGGCTTTGTAATTTGAAGCACGCACGTCGGCCTACAAGTAGACTACGACTTCCTTTCGATTTAGATTGAGCTTGAATGCGTAAATGCATATTGATTAGAGTAAATTGGGGGTGGGTACCTAGCTACTCTTATTTCTTTTTCTAGATACCATGTTTTAGGATTGATCGGCATTATTTTTTGGTGTAGTACCATGCTAGTTGGGGGGTTTTGTATGTGTTCCATGTTGTTGGGTAGTGATTCTGTCATTTTATTGGTATGAGAATGTTTTGCCTTAGTCTAGTATTAGACTAGTATTGCCCTAGACTTCCGATCCTTGTAACTTTATTTCTTCTCTAACGTCGTTTGGACGGATTAGATCCCTGTATATTGGAGTAGCAGACTTGAGTATGATAGTATGAGCCTTAGTTTAAGTGATTTCACAGTTTTATGGATCTTCTATCTTCTCCCCATATTTATGCGGCTCTGATGCGTTACAAGAGGTTTTGTGCTTTCGCGACGACTTGGGATTGGATTGTTCTAGGCTTGGAGCCTTTTGGTGATTCTTTGTGAGTGAACGTCGTTCCATGGTGGTATTGATGTTTGAGATCCTCGTCATAGTCGACATGCCCCTGGGTCACTCTTGCTAGCTGGGCGGCTTACGCTCCTGGAGTGGACTGGCTGGCTGGACGGCTTACGCTCCTGGGAGTGAACTGGCTGGTTGGGCGGCTTACGCTCCTGGGAGTGGGCTGTCTGGCTGGGCAGACTTGATATATGAGATCCTCTTCGGAGTCGACACACCCCGGGTTATTCTTGCTAGTTGGGCTAGGAGTGGAGTGGCTGGCTGGGTGACCTAGATTGATTGTTACTCTTGCTAGCTGGGCTGAGAGTTAACTGGATTACTGGATAGTGTGGTCACTTGGGCTGGGAGCCCGGCTTTCACTTTGTGGTACTCCTCTTTCAGTGGATTTAGCTATTTTGGATACTTGTCGAGCTTATCGGAGTCCGTTCGGGTTTTATTTAAACTTGCACACAAGTGTACCTTCTGGGCTTATGGGGTCCAGTTAGGTTCAGTTTAGTTGTACTTAGATTTACTTTCGGTACTTAGATTTACTTTCGGTATGCTCGTGTTCTTTCTTTCATATCCGCTTTGACCTTTGTTTATGTCTAGATTCTATCTTTTCATATTGTCTTTACCTCCCTTGCTTAGTCGACCTATGGTGCCTACTGAGTACCTTTGTTTTGGTACTCATGCTACACTCCACATCGATTTCGTGATGCAGGTCTTAGTACTAGCTAGTGGCGGTGATTGTTCGTGCCATCTTCAGCAGCTTTTGGGATTAGAGACGTGGTTAAGCACTTGACGTCTTGCATCAGTCTGTCTTCTATACATATGTTTAGCTAGTCTATTGTGTAACGCCCCAAAAATTCCAACTCAAATCAGATCTTAAAAGAAAATTCTTCAAATTGGTGCCACGGAAGGCATTTACAGTCCGTAAAAGTATCTACAGACCGTAGGTGGGTTCATAGAACCATGCTCTAGAAAATTGTTCTCAGGTCCAAGTTTCACGAACCAAGACTACGGTTCGTAGAAAGACCTCGTGGAACTCAAGTCCTGAAACACCCCTAGTAAGCTTCCTACGATTGAGCAGGACGGCCCGTCAAAGTTCCTACGGGCCATAGAAAAGATCCGTAGACACCAACTTCAAAGACCTAGAGCCCAGCATGTTTTCTACGGGAGGGTCTACGATCTATAGACTTTTGTATGGACCATAGATGGTCTTCTATAGTTGATTTCTGTCAATTTTTAAGAGGGGTTATTTTAGTCTTTTCTCACCCTTTCTAAACCTATACCCCGATATTTTTACACCTAATTAAGGTCACAAGAAACCCCTAGCACAAAGTTGAGTTGAAAGGTTCCTTACCGATTAAGGCTTCTTAGGACATAACTCGATGGGACTTGAACCCAACATCTTATCATCGTGGTGCACCAGGATTCGAACCTAATATCTTACCCTCAATCAATAACATAATTAACCAAAACTCTTATTGATAGAAACAAATACGAAATCTCCAAAAAAATATTATTATTATTATTTTAAGCAAATCATTGTAATAAGTGAAATATTAAAATCAATGATATGCAGTCACAATATGGAATATTAATTAACATGGTTTCCTAAAAAAAATAATGGCATTAGCCAGTATATAGATTAAAGCAATAAAGTGAGCATCAATAGTTATTACTTGCTTCTGTTATATGTATAGTACCTTTGCAGGAGTCAACGTGCGACAAGAATTACCTCTGCCCATTATTATTCGAGTTTGTTTTTTCTTCATGAATATGAATCTTTTAAGAGAGAGACTGCACAGAGCTAAACACATTCTTAGTCCTCATGGTACTCCAGATGGTAGAGTCTTGTGCTAATAACGTGTTATGAAATTATTGATCCAATATATCACAAATATAATAAATTATAGTTGAAATAAAATAAACAAAAATGAATAAATAAATCTTTAGGCTGGGGCACGGATATCTCGCTCTCTTTAACGAGATTCAAGTCTATTGTGGCATAATCTACACCGATCCAGCAGTATCACTCTTGACTTGTCCCCTCCAGGATATAACAGCCCAACAGCGTGATACAACTCAAGCAACTCCGAATTAGTTGAAGAATCCAAAGCTCCACATAAGAACACCTTCCTTCAATATATAGTTACTCTCTTTTGTATAGTGAATATAGTTGAAGACTTAGAATATTATTCTTTGTCTCAACTCTCTCTTTCACTACACTAACTCAACATATACACATTATAACACTTCTCATCTTTTCTTACACTCTTTCTCATATTCCCAATACGAAGTAAGACCACACTATTTATAGGTGAGATATTCTTCCTTGCAATGAATATGAAGATAATGGGGTAGTTAATTGGATAGGTAAATGGCCTAGAGATTACATGAGTTACAAGGTATAATGAGGTAGAATAATGGGTAGATAGGTTACGAAAGTTACTAACAACTAACGACTACATTCTACCACAATTGATGAGAGTAATGGGGGCATATAATGCCATCAAGGAACAAATCAAATGCTCCACAACAAGTGTCATAAACGTGCAGCTCATTTGGCATTTCACACTTGGGAATTAAGCACTTTAAAATAATATTAAAATGTTTAAACTTCAACAATGCCCCACTCATTTTAATATTATGATAAGAGAGTACTTGATAATTTAGTTGAAGGTAGACTATTATTCATAAAAAAGGTGTGCTCTGCATTGAACCTTCACTTAGTAAAATAATAACCTTTACTCCAGAGTCAGTAGTGGTCTTAGACTTGAACTATGACTGTTTAAAGGAAATAAAGTGTCAATGCTTACACACAATAATCAAGGTGTTGACATAAGCTTTCATAGCCAGCACATTACGGCTTGTGTTATCTCGATTTTCATGAGGGTTTTTTAGAACAAGCTCATTCTCATAGAAAGCGGTCACTTTCACACTCACATAGGTGAAATCTGTCAAGGGTGCTCCTATTTCGGCACCCCACTCATACGAGATACAAACTTTCGTTAAGAGTTCAAAGACTGAATATCCACAATTCATTATAGGATAAATACACTTACATCATAGGGATTAGATCAAATTAATAATAGTGTATTTCATAACAAGTCATCATATGATTCATTTTTTCCATTGAACCTGGTTATAGGATCTCTAGTCTCCAAGTTGGGTTTCCTCATATATGAACTCAGAATTTTATGAGCTTCAACTTCATCCCCCTCGATGTGTGTCAGACCCTTTATCTTCCTAAGTCCTTAGTTTATGAATATGCAAGATTATCACAAATTTTAACACAAATAATGTTGATGGTATACCAGTGGTTAATATGATCTCACAATATATTATTTTTCTCCTTATGAGTCTGAATTTACCGTTATAATAACGATTTTATACTCTACCAATAATATTGGTGCTATCACAATTAATCAAAGTTAGAAAAATTAATATTTCAAAATAAAGTGTTTGATACAGTAAAATCTATTCACTTTTTTCACTAGTTGAAGCATAAATTATACTTTACTTCAACCTCCATAGTAGAGTTCTTTGCAAATAATATATTTTGTTTTTCTCATTTCCAAACAAATCACACTAAATTTTCTCATTTGCATCAATAAAACTTTTAAGTATAGCATGATATTTTTTTCTCATGAAACAAGCCACCAAATTATGTACCAAGTAAATTTACCTGATTTGCTTGTACATGCTATACATTATACACAATATCATATAAAGTGCAATTAGTCACATATCTCATATTTTTTATTAGGCTTAGGGATGGCAATGGAGCTATGCGGGTCAAGGGAGGGATGGATTAAGCTTAACCTGCAAAAAATTTTATCCGCCCCGCATAACAACTTTTTTCATTTTCACCCCGCCCCGCATAGACCCGCCCTGCATAAACCCGTATCGCATAATTTTTTTTATATTTTCTTTTTCTAGTTAAGTTTGATACTAAAAATAAATTCATTTTTTCATTAAGTTTTATTAATTTAATAGATAATAACTTAATATTTTATTTTTTAGAGGTCAATTGGAAACATGTAAGAAATTGTATTATTTTTTATTGAACCATTTTCATTTACTATCTTGAATATTTTGATAGCTTTAAAGAAATGATCTTAATAAATAATGATCTATCACTCTTATAACATGTAAAAAGTTAAAATTAAGTTTGAACCCACATAAAATCACATATACCCGCAACCCGCCCCGCATTAATTTTTAAAAAACTCACTTCAATCCACCCCGCATCCCATCCGCTCCGCACAACTTAGCCTTGAATCCACCCCGCCCCGCATCTGCCCCGCCCCATTGCCATCCCTAATTAGGCTAGCACACTCCTTCTTTGTTTGTCACACCATTTTCACAATTGAATCAAAAAGAGTTGCAAGACTCACAAAACCAATAAGATTGTATTTCACAATTTTTCAACATTATCTGACTTGACAAGAGAAATTTCATCACATGTTTTATGGTATATTTTCATTCCAAGAATAAAACTTATCTCACCCAAATATTTCATATCAAAATGACTACTTAACATGTTTTTCATAATTTATTTATAACTCTTATGTTAGAGCCAAAAATCATCCCATTATAGCCAAACAACAATATGTTATTTATTCCAAAATAAATATATGCACTTGTAATATTCTTTTTTAGAGAATTTCTCATAGATGCAAAAATCACAATTTTACAATGATTTTTTTCTCATTTCAAGAACCCCCACTATTTAAAGACTTTAAATAACATTTTTTTTCATGAAAAGTTGTATCACTTTATTCATGAAAAATATTTGGTAAAAAGTTTTTTTTCCTTTACCTTTACTCCCCTTGAATTGAGCAAGTAGAAAAATATTTTACTCGTACATGTCTTCTCTTCCATCTCTTGAAGAGAGCGACATTGAGCGGAATGATGTTGAATTCTTCTGTCTTGATATCCGTACTTTTTCAAACTGTAACAAAAACATGAATCTACTTAAAATTATTGGTGTAATATACCACAAATATAATAAATCACAGTTGAAATAAAATGAACAAAAATGAATAAATAAATCTTTAGGCTGAGACACGGATATCTCGCTCTCTTTAAGAAGATTCAAGCCCACTGTGGCATAATCTACACCGATCCAGTAGTATCACTCTTGACTTGTCCCCTTCAGGATACAACAACCCAATAACATTGTACACCTCAAGCAACTCCAGATTAGTTGAAAAGTCCAAAGCTCCACATAAAAACACATTCCTTCAATATCTAATTACTCTCTTTTGTATAGTGAATATAGTTGAAGACTAATATTATTCGTTGTCTCAACTCTCTCTATCACTACACTAACTCAACATATACACAATATAACACTTCTTATCTTTTCTTACACTCTTTCTCATATTCCCAATACTAAGTAAAACCATATTATTTATAAGTGAGGAATTCTTCCTTGCAATGAATAAGAAGATAATGGGGTAGTTAATTGGATAGGTAAATGGCCTAGAGGTTACATGAGTTACAAGGTATAATGAGGTAGAATAATGGATAGATAGGTTACAAAAGTTACTAACAACTAATAACCACATTCTACCACAATTGATGAGAGTAATGGGGGCATATAATTCCATCAAGGAACAAATCAAATGCTCCACGACAAGTTTCATAAACGTGCAGCTCATTTGGCATTTCACACTTGGGAATTAAGCACTTTAAAATAATATTAAAATGTTTAAACTCCAACAGAAACTATATATATAAAAAAAAAAAGATAAGAAAGTAGGGAGAAGAGAGAAGACTTATTATTTCTCTTGAAGGATGGAGTTACCGTTGACACCCAATTTTGACCCTCCACAATGTGTATTAATTATTGAGCTTCTTCAATTTAAAACAATTGTCTTAGAAAAATCCAAAAAAAATATTTTCAAGCTTATTTTTTGTTATTTTTAGTAAGAATTTCTATATTTCTATATAGATTTACGAACGACTTTCGATTTTTATAAATAGTTTGAAAATCGTCTCAAAATAATGTTTAACTTAATACGTATCTTATTAAATTAATTAGATTTTATTAATGTCGCAATTAGTCTTGATTTTTGACAGTTGTTTAATTATTTTACTTTGTTAAAATTAATAAGCTCGTATAATTAATTAAATATTTAATTTGTCTCGAATATATTTCATCAAATTTGATTCTTCAAAGAAACTGGTCCCTTAAAATCTTAATTCTAATTGGACCCTTCCTATTATTTCAGACCAAAATTGAGCCCAAAATCTTATAATCCAGCCCACCTCTCTTTAATTCCTTTTATTCTAATACACCCAACCCCTCCACGCGCCTCTCTTACCTCTTAGAAAGCACGCTCAAAGATCAACGCAGCTCATAGGCACCCCTCTCTTCTCCTTCAACGAAGAACACCCATCAGCCCTTATCTCTGCGAAAATCCGGTGGATTGAGCATATCCATCTCTCTCAAATCAATCTAATAGCAGGTAACCCATACCCTCTCCCTTTCTTTTCTCTGAAAAAAGCAGACTTCAAAGCCCTCAATAGTTGACTTGATTGTCGATTGCCCAAAATCTAATCCGAATCAGAGGTTGTCAAAATCAAATCCGAATATTGGGGATATGTTTTCATCTCTTTTTCATTTTTGTCAAATCTGATCCCTTTCCCGCTCAAATGGCTTCTTTTTAAAAAAATTCATATCCATCTTTTTTTTAGCTATAAATATTGGCACTCTTGTTGCCATTGAGGAGAGGGTTAAGTGGTAGAGAGCTTGCGAAATATTGGAGCTATCGATATTCTTTCATTCACTAACCTCTTTGTTGTTCTTTCCTCTGTTTTCTCTTATTTCCGAAGCAACTACTCCACTCTCATTTTTTTCAAAGTTGGTGTGGAAAACCATCGTCAACTCGCTGTCTCACTCACTGCCCAGAACCAGGTAATTTCCCCTCTCGTCTTTAGTTTTCTACATTTATTTGTTCGTTTAAAAGTTCTAGATTAGCCTCTGTGTTTGAGTTCAATATGTGGTTTGCTAATTCGTTGCCTCTTATTTATTTTGATTTCCTGAATATCATATAGCTACAAGGGGTCGTTTGGTACAAAGATTGATAACGCATAGCTATAAGGGGTCGTTTGGTACAAAGATTGATAACGCAGGGATTAGCAATGCAGGATTAGTAATGCATGGATTAGTAGTGCATGGATTAATAATGCAGGGTTTATTTTTTATCAAGTGTTTGGTTCATTGCTTCCCATCTCATCTTGTGTTTGGATTAAAATTCTACAAAATGTTTCTTTCCAATTATACCCTTGATTTATTTATGAGATTTTTTATTTCATGTAATCTGGTCAAAGTAGATAATTGAAGGACAATATTTTTTTTTAGGGCCTTCTAACTAGTTAGGAGAAGAACAATTTTGTTGTCATATTTGTTATTTTCTCACTTGAATTATTTGAGGGTAAAATAATTGTTATCTTAATAACTTGATTACTCACAAAACGTCAATTCAATTTAAAAAAGATAGACCAACTACTTTTCAAATCGAAAAGAGGTTAAACAATAGTATAATCAAATAAACCATCTACATTTACACATAAAAATTGCAAGTTGTAGTTTTAATAATTATATGTATGCAATTTTATAAATTGTTCAAAATACAAATAATTAGAAAATCACATATATCAACAAATAATAATTCAATTAAGATCATAAATGTCACGTAGTGATATATAATTGTCTTTTCAATTAGTAAATGTTAAATAACTCACATTTCAAATATTATATTGATTTGTATTGAATTTATTTAGCACAAACAACTCTTTCTAAATAATAAAATTTGTAAGCTAATTTATTTTAATAAATTTACTAGTACAAACATAAAACATAAAATCAAGAAAATAAATAAAATGATTAAAAGGATTTGACGGATATTTTTGTCTTTACATGAATAATCCCATGGTATTAAATCCTATGTATTACTAATACCACCAAATGGGAGATATTAGTAATACATCATATAATATCATGTAGGGTGTATAACTAATTCATGGATTAGTTATATATGGACCCAAAATTTCTACCAAACAAAGTATTAAATAATACCAAACATAATACATGGACTATTTATCTTAATACTTTCTACCAAACGACCCCTAAGTGTAGAGTCAACGTCGTCATGATCTGGAAAAAAATTAAGTTTTTGTCTTGTTTGGTGTCAACCTTTGATGTGTCTCTGTCATGACCCAAATTGGGTCATGAGTGGCACCCACACTTAACATCCTAAGTGGGCGAACCAATGAATCTAAACTCCAACTTATATTAATTGTTTAACTTACGAAATACAACTATAATGCAGAAGCTCAAAGTTTATTATTGTAAGAAACAATAATCCACTAGAGTCTATTACATATTATTCCCAAAACTTGAAAGTCATCACATCAAGGACATCTAATCTCCAAATACTAAGTCTAAGAGTATCAAAGACACCAGAATAAGCAAACAACAAAATAGTCTATGCCTAAAATCTAAGGACACCATGCCATGACTGAGAGAATCCAACACGAGCTAGAAGGAATAGCTCACCCTGAAATCTGAGGTGCTGAGATAGGCTAGAGCTGAGGGCGAGTCGAAGTCACTGATACACTCGCTGCACTCCACAGAAGGAAAATGAAGGAAAACACAAGTAGGGATTAGTACAGGGCAGCATGTACTAAGTAGATATCATCGGCCGACTCAAAATAGAAACTGATATGCAATAAGTAATAGTATGAAATCAACTATAGCACTTAGCAGGTGGCAAGCAACAAGCAACAAGCAACATGAACAAGTGACAACAACACTAAAGCAAGTATGCAATCCGTACACACTATCAAGAATACAGATGAGGACTCAGGCCTCCACAGCACGCTCTTTTGGGAAATTTGTTCTTTGAGATTGAGTACATTAAGTTAATTTAATATGTTTTCCTTTAATATTTTCGTGTCGAAACGTGACACCCGATCCAATAATATCGTGTCGGAACGTGACACCCGATCCAGTAATATCGTGTCGGAACGTGACACGCGATCCAATAATACCGTGTCGAAACGTGACACGCGATCCAATAATACCGTGTCGAAACGTGACACCCGATCCAATAATACCGTGCCGGCTCGTGGTACCCGATCCAAATATGACGTTAATTCCAATAATTCCGTGTCGAAATGTGACACGCGATCCAATAATACCGTGTCGAAATATGACACCCGATCCAATAATACCGTGCCGGCTCGTGGTACCCGATCCAAATATATCGTTAATTCATTTGTCATTGTTTATTATCTCTTTCCACTTCCTTATCAATATTTCATTAAGCCTTCTTTATTCAAGGCATCACTTTGATAAAACAAGTTCAAGATTATAGATTTCGCGGTCTTGGGATTACAGACCAATCACAACAACACATGCATTATCAAAACCATAACAACCAAGTACATAGAAAAATTCACAATATCACTCAATGACTATCAATCACTATTAAGAGTCTATCTATCACATAGAATAAACCATAGCTTACCTCCATCAAAGAGCCGAAGTCAAATCCGTAGACACCCATATTACTATATATCTAGCCTAGATTCAAAAACCCACCTAAATCTATAATCAAATTCCTAAATTTTGATACCAACTAATATATCAAGTCTCATATTTCTTAATTTTTCAAGCTTAGGGTTAAGTCTCAATTCCTCTAATATCATAAATTTAATGAAATTCGTATAATACAATACATCTAATATTTAATTACTTATCTCAATATATCAAGACCTATTTTATAATATGATAACCAAATTTAACATTTAAAATTAAAGCCACTGGTTTCGAACCAGTGGCAGCCAACACCTCAACCTATATCATATATACTCATCCTAACCATACTAACCAATAATCTTAGTTAACAATAACAAACAAAACAACCCTATATTCGCTTATCAATATGCAACATATGTAATCCCATTCATCCCAATCAACATATGATAACAAATTTCTACACCTACACCACTACTGTTTTGCACCACAAAATTTTCTTACATCACCAACTATGAACTAATTACAATTCAATCATATATTCATAATTAATGTAACTAGAAGAATTGGAGCGAAGTCTCACATGAAGTCGCCGCCGTAATTTCTCTTCGTTTGAGCGGCTTTCTGTTATTCTCTTCTTTTCCCTCTTTTCTTTTCTAAATAAAATAATTATGTACTAAAATTGCTAAATTTTATTATTTTTATTTCTTTATATGGACCAAGTTACATAGGGTATTAAATAAATTTTAGACTTGGCCTATTTACAATCAACTAAAAACTAATTGTTTAATAAATACTTGCTAACTAAATAATCGTGGTTAAATAAATAGTTCAAAATCACCATTTAAAAGTTACAGGAAGGTTTTTTTATCAAAAAGATAGGTCTAGTGTTCAAAATGACCTAACGGGTGGTTACAGTCTCCCTATCCTATCCATTTTGTTTCGCCTTGTGACAAGATTAGTTAACATCGTTGAGTTCCTTTTAGACTGCTTTTCCTTAAATTCTCGCCTATATGGATGCTTATTTTATGTCCTTTATGTATGGATTGCACATATCAATTAAGTGTCTGCTGACTTGAATTTTTGTTTAATCAACTAAGTATTTTGCATAAGTTATGGATCATAGTTTCAAAATGATTTGGAGTTGATTTCTCTTTTAGTTACTCGACAGTTTACCCAGATTACAGTACGTCTGAAGATTGTTTTCTTTATATTATAGTTAATATGCTTATTTTAGCACAATTTTGAGCATGCTTCAGTCATGTTTATGATCATGTTGCAAGGGAATTGCTAAAATCTAAGCTATAAGCATAACTATGAATGCTCGTTAATGGCAGTTGGATTTAGAGAGATTAGTTTGGAGAAGATGCAGTTTGGGAATTTCTGATATATTGATCTATCTTGTTTCATCATCATACATCATACAATATATATAGAAAGGAAAATTACTAGCTGCCTACTTGACAGCTGTCTATAACTGACTTTGACAGCTGTGTACATAACCACTATTCTAACAACCATTAGTCTAACTAACTAACTAATTAATCCACTTAATGACAGTAACTCTAATACTCCCCCTCAAGCTGGAGGGTGTAGAATGTTGAGCACTCCCAGCTTGCTCATCAAATAGGAATGTTGTGCCTTGCTTAACCCCTTTGTCAGTAAGTCTGCTTGCTGCTCCTCAGTCCTCACAAAGACTGTTCTAACAAGTCCTTAAATCTTGTCTCTGATAAAATGACAATCTATCTCAATGTGTTTGGTTCGTTCATGAAAAATGGGATTTGAAGCAATTTGTATTGCTGCCTAACTGTCACTCATGACATTCACTGGATGTGTTACTTTCACCCCTATCTCTTGAAACAATCCTATCAACCAAGTAACCTCAGCAACTGCTGAAGCCATACTCCTGTACTCTGCCTCTGCAGAGCTCCTTGACACTGTCTGCTGCTTTTTTGATTCCCAAGACACAAGTGAAGTCCCAAACTTGATCAAGTACCCTGTTACGGATCTTCTGGTGTTTGGGCATGCTGCCCAGTCTGAGTCACACCAACATGTGAGTTCTTGACTGGGGCATGAGCTCATCAGGATGCCTTGCCCAGGTGCAAGTTTCAAATACTTCACCACTCTTACAGCTGATTCCCAATGGGACTGTTTTGGTGCTTGCATGAATTGACTCAATGTCTGAACAGTGTAACTGATATCTGGCCTAGTTATGGTTACATATAAGAGCTTCCCCATTATTCTTTGATAGGCACCAACATCTGTTAACAATGAATCCTCTTGCCTTCCTGTTTCTTCATCAAGTTCTGCTGTGGTCAGTCTGACATTAGTCTCTAATGGAGTTGGTGAAGGTTTTGCTCCACTTAGTCCTAATTCAGAAATTAACTCTAGCACATACTTCCTTTGATTTAACAATATTCCACTTTCAGACCTCAACACTTCAATTCCCAAGAAATATTTGAGTTCACCTAAGTCCTTGACCTTGAACTGCTTATGTAATGCCTCTTTTGCTTGGTTTATCAGTGTTTTGCAGCTACCAGTTATCAGTAAATCATCTACATATATCAAAATAATCACAATGTGACCATTTTCTTTCTTTGTGAACAATGAATAATCATAGTTGCTTTGTATGAATCCAGCACCTAACAATGCATCAGTCAACTTGATATTCCATTGTCTGGAGGCTTGTTTAAGCCCATACAAAGACTTCAAAAGCTTGCATACCTTGGTCTCCCCCTGACTTCTGAATCCTTCAGGCATTTCCATGTAGACTTCCTCACATAGGTCTCCTTGAAGAAATGTAGTATAAACATCCATTTGGAATAAATTCCATCCTTTAGATGCAGCAAGTGCAAGTACAGACCTCACTGTGACCATCTTGGCCACGGGTGAGAAGGTTTCATGATAATCAAGGCCTTCTCTTTGGCTGAAGCCTTTTGCAACTAATCTAGCCTTGAACCTCTCTACTTCACCATTAGCTTGATATTTGATTTTGTAAATCCATTTTGACCCTACTGTATTTCTTCCTGGAGGCAACTCAACCACATCCCATGTCTTGTTATCCTCCAAGGCTTTAATTTCCAACTTCATAGCATCAATCCACCTAGGATCCTTAGCAGCTTCTCTAAAACTGGATGGTTCAACCAAAGTAGAGAATTTGGACAGATAACATTTATATTTAGCAGATGTTCTAGCATATGACAGATAGTTGGATATAGGATACAAGCTGGTATTACAGCTTGGCTTGGGTTTGGCTACATAGTCTTTCATCCAAATAGGCTGTTTGGAAGGTCTTCCTGATCTTCTCCTAGTGCCTTGTTCATCAGAAGGGATACTTACAACTGGAGGACTAACATTCTCTGCAATTTCACTAGCACTCTCAGCAGCTTCATGTACAAGTGGTTCTGCACCTCTTTGAGTACCATGATCACTGGGGATATCAGTAAAATCTGAAGGTGAAGAAGTCTCAGATGGAGTCTCAACAGAAGTTAGTACTTCATTTTCAGAAAAAATATGCTTCATTTCATCAGAACCTGACCATGATGATTTGGAATAAAAAGGAAATATTGTTTCCTTAAACACCACATCTCTGCTAACAATAATATTCTTGGAACTTAGATCCAATAGAATGTAACCTTTTTGAACCTCTGAGAAACCAAGAAGTGCAGCTGGCTTTGCTCTTGGTATGAACTTGTCTCTTGTCACTAGATTTGTATAATAGCATAGACAGCCCAGCACCTTTAAGTGTGCAATCATTGGTTTCTTACCATGAACCAATTCATAAGGTGTGAGCCCTTCTATAGCAGCAGAGGGCAACCTGTTCATGAGGTATACTGCAGCCTGGATGCATAGCCCCCAATATCTGAGTGGAATATAAGCTTGAAATCTCAAAGCCCTGGCAATATTTAGAATTTGTCTATGCTTTCTTTCTACTGTTCCATTCTGTTGTGGTGTATAGGGGTAACTACTTTGATGAATAATACCCAAAGAAATCAACAGTTCATTACATTTAGAGTTAAAAAACTCAGTACCATTATCCGACCTCAGTGTTTTTATCATTTTTCCAAACTGATTCTTTATCATAGCGAGAAATTGTTTTAGTACAACAATAACCTCAGACTTTAATTGCAGCATATACACCCAAGTAAATCTAGAGTAATCATCCACAATGGTCAAGAAGTAATATTTCTTATCATAAGTGGGAACCTTATAAGGACCCCATAGATCCAAGTGTACAAGTTGAAGGAATGAATCAGTTATAGAAACACTAATAGGAAATTGCATTCTAGTTTGTTTTGCCAAAGGGCATATGTGGCAATTATTCTCTACAGGAAGACTAGTACATTTATTTAACTCCGGAATCTGTTTCATAACTCGGTGTGAAGGATGTCCCAACCTCATGTGCCATAGAGTGTGTTCTGTAGTGTTGCTAGTCATGTGAGCTGCTGCAAAACTACTTCCTCCTAAATCTCCATTCATCACATACAATCCACCTTGCTGCCTACCAATCCCCTTCACCCTGCCATTGTAAAGGTCCTGAAAGACACACAAGTCAGGATAAAAAGTGACAAAGCAAGACAGCTCCTTAGTCACTTTTGCCACTGATAATAGGTTGCATCTAAACTCAGGAACATATAAAACATCCTTGACAGTCTCATTGTCAAATAGCCTAGCATCACCAGTATGAGTAATGTCAATCATATCACCTGTAGGTAAATGCACTTTCTCCCTTTTAGATGCATCTATATGAACACTATGTTGCAAGGTATTCAAGTTTGTGACAATGTGATGTGTTGCCCCGGAATCAATAATCCACTCATTTTGTGGCAAATGAGACATTAGACAAGTAGCAATACCTGCCATGTTGACTTGGTGCTCTCCTGGTTCTTTGTTCAGCAGACTCAGAATCTGCCTGTATTGTTCATCAGAAAAAGGGTTGAAGTACTGTCCCTGCTTCTCAGATTGGCCACCACTTCCAAAGGCTCTAGATGATGAGGCAGCATCTGCAATGTTCACAGCTGGTGGTTTTCTCCATCCTTCAGTAGTGCCTGCAGTCCTCTGCCATCCATCTGAGTTGCCAGGGTTCCCATTGCCAAAACGACTATTTCCATAGGACCTTCTGGACTGGAAACCAGGTGGATAACCAATGATCTTGTAGCAAGTTTCCTTTGTGTGTCCCTTCATTCGACAATGCTCACACTGTTTTCCTTTAAATCCTCTGCCCTGACCTGCGTGCATAGCTATAGGCTCACCTTTCTCAGTATGTTTGGTAGCCATGCTTGCCAGATTAACTTCAGCAGTGATGGCAGCCAAATTAGCCGCAGCAACCTGCTGACTTTCATCCTGTATGATCATAGCATAAGCCTGACCAAGGGTTGGAGCAGTGGATTTCATGAGGATTTGTCTTCTCGCTTGATCAAAAGACTCATTGAGTCCACTAAGGAAGTGAAGCAACCTCTGTTGGCTGAGATGTTCAATGTAGTCCTTCGATTTCGCACATCCACAATTTGGAGATGGCACTAGCACATCATATTCATGCCACAATTCTTTCAATTTCGCAAAATAGGTTGAGACAGAGTTAGTACCTTGCATCATTGTCGTAATTTCCTTGTGTAGTTGCCAGATCCGTACACGATTAACCTTGTCAAAGCTTTCTTTCAGATCCTCCCAAACGAGATGTGCGTTTGAGGCATATACAATACCAGTAAGAAGCTCTTCAGAAACTTTGTTCATGATCCATGAAAGGACGATCGGGTTACATGTTTCCCATTGCTCATGCAATTTAGCATCGTAGGAGGCCTTTGTGCATGTACCAGTCTCAAATCCAAGCTTTCTCTTTCCAAGCAAAGCAATTCGCATCGATCTACTCCACAGACCGTAATTTTCCGATCCAGTAAGTTTCACTTGAACTAGAACTGATCCAGGTGCATCTGAAGGGCCGAGATGAAGAGGATGATTGGAATCAATTTTCTCTTCTGCCATTGCTGTGCTTTAAAAGGAGCTTTGAATGCTTCAATTGAGCTGAAATGAGATAGAACTCTCCGGATCTATGGCTTTGATACCATGCTAAAATCTAAGCTATAAGCATAACTATGAATGCTCGTTAATGGCAGTTGGATTTAGAGAGATTAGTTTGGAGAAGATGCAGTTTGGGAATTTCTGATATATTGGTCTATCTTGTTTCATCATCATACATCATACAATATATATAGAAAGGAAAATTACTAGCTGCCTACTTG
The DNA here is from genome assembly GCA_018342035.1 of Solanum appendiculatum. Taxonomy (NCBI): domain Eukaryota; kingdom Viridiplantae; phylum Streptophyta; class Magnoliopsida; order Solanales; family Solanaceae; genus Solanum; species Solanum appendiculatum. The sequence continues at coordinate 148,008 of JAGDQO010000315.1, forward strand.
ACAGCTGTCTATAATCGACTTTGACAGCTGTGTACATAACCACTATTCTAACAACCATTAGTCTAACAAACTAACTAATTAATCCACTTAATGACAGTAACTCTAATAGGAATCCACTTCGTGTTCTTTATTTCTAATATAATGTGGCCTGTAGTCGAATGCTATTTTATTGGAGATGGTTATGGAGCCTTTATTAGTTGCTACCATGTTTGAGTTTCTGTTGCCTGCCTGCTGTCACTATAGTTGCGTCTTTAATTAGGATAAATTTAAGGCTAGGTAACTGCCAAATTTTAGGTATATTAGATGTTGCATTTTTAAGTTTCAAACATCGGGTGCTGGTGTGTTACATTTCTGGAATTTATCAAGTTGAACACACTCTGCTATTTGTTCGCATTAATGACCATGGTAGTTAGATTAGCTTATTGTCAATGTTAGCATCTTTCTCTTAAATTCCTTTCGAGCAAGATTTAAACTCTAAATCATTTGGTGCTTTATTTCTAGCTTTGTTCAAGAATTTTTTTTTTTAATCTCTGATCATTTGTTACCTGTAGCCCACAACTTTAAGCCTACTTGATCGAATTGAGGTGTTTAACTTGATGGTTCCTGTTAGCCTTTTTCTTTCTTTTTCTCACTGTTCTGTTGAGATTAGCTTGTGTGTCTAGATTCTGCTTTTAAATTCAGTAATTAGGTAGGGATAGTTTGCTGCCTTCTTATTTGAATTCTGCAAGTAGAACGCTTATGTTTTCTTCTCTGTTTTTTCAATGTAAGCATTTCATTTATTTAGTATCACATTGAGATAAGGGCAATAAATGTTCAATCAAGCTTGAGTTATGTTCGAGCACTGTTTAATTGCGAAGTTTGTGCCCTGTAGCTTCCATTCATATTATGATTCAGAATTTGGTTTGAGGTGATTAGCTCTTCGTGGTTGTGTTTCTTCTATGATTGTGTTTAAATTGAAGTAGGACTGGCCCGTTTACTTCCAGTAAAACTATCATTAGAGATTTCCTCTGCTTTACTCTTCTGTTGCATGAGCTTAGTCCTTAGAAATTAAAATGAAATAGTGTGATCTTATTCCAAGTCTTGTAGCTGATAATTATGTTCATAGTGTTAGGTTTGGCTAAAGTTGATTAAAGTAATTGTTTTGAGGTTTTGTTTTCTCTAAATAGTAGGTGATCGTTAGTTTAAAACAATATTTGATCCTTTTCTTTTGTACTAATGTTAGTACAGTGTTACCCTCAAATGTTTACCTTCAGCATGTCTCTCCCATTCCGATTCCCTCTCAGCTGCTGTTAGTCGTTTGGAATTTACTTTCTTCATTGCTACCACTCTATTATTTCTTTCACTATGTTCTAATTTCCTATATAGATTAAGTGATATGTTTTTTCTCTCTTTCAGAAGATATATGTGTTCTTTCCTAGTCTAATTTTAAGAATGTTCAATATTGTTTTGGTATACTTTAGCTATTTCTTAAAAGCAATGAGATTATTTGATTTTAATTGTTTAGAGGTATTCCATGTTCATGAATCATGTGTGAAAGTATCCACTTTGATTTTGCCGCCAGTCATTTTATTTTCATAGTCATCTGTAAGCATTAGAGTGTCAAACATTTCCTTGAGAATATAGTTTATGTGGTGCTATGAGTAATGTGTTACTTGTAGGATTGGCGATTTTTTTTCATGACTTTAATTATTCTACGTTGTATAAAGTTGGGTGCTTTAGTTCTTTATGGACAAATTGGTGTTAAATTAGTTAACAAGGAATAGGTTATTATTAGAATATCAAATAGTTGATCAGTTTGCTGCTTTGAGTTCGTTTTATTTTTTAAGTATCGACTCTCGCTTCTTTATTTTACTACTCATGCTAATCCTTATTTCCCTCATTTTTCTCTTCATGAACTCTCCAGTTTGAGTCCACTTGGACTCCCATCTCTGGCATATTCTTCTCCTTAAGTCAACCTCCATCAATTCGGAAAAGGATCGGAAGCAAATGTCATTGGGTTAAAACCCAAGAAAATCGCAGCAACAGCGGCTCGAGAGAGCTTAATATGAGCATATTTTGGGTTGGAACCCAAGCAAAAGTAGTTGATAGCAGTGGCAGCCTGAAAGCCTAAAAAGAAGCATAGAGTCCAATTGTGATCATAACGCAGCAGAAACAACAAAATGCTTCGAGCAGTGAATCCAGTGGCTCGATTTGGAGAAATACGTACTTTATTTCCTTTCTTTCCCCTATTAATTGTTTATGATTACTAACATTTTAACTAACTTAGATGAATCGGTTACAAGTTTTTAATAATCATGATTTTTATTTAACTATTAATTTACTTGACTTATTTACTTATTCACTATTCTAAATGCAAAGTTTTCTAAATTCAAAATAATTTGTTCTTTTAAACAAATTTAGACTTGTAAGGATAACTTGAGGATTTTTCATATTATTTTATAGTTATCAAACAAAACTTTGAATTCACGTCCATGAGTTTGAGCTAATCATTTAGTTTTAAACTCTCGACTTGGATAAATTTAAGTTAGAATTATTTTGAGACTTCAACATTTGAATTATTTTATTATTTGGAATAGTATGAATGTAAAAATATCAAAAGAGTTCTATTCATTTTCAAATAACCTTTTTCACAAGTAGTTTAAGTGTCTTTTAAAAATTAGCCAAGTTTTTAAATTCCGTCGGTCAACCGCGTGTTAGCGGATCTTTTAAGATGCGTAAAATCTTCCTTAGAAGATTGCTTGAACCCTTACCCGAACTCTGGTTTATTAAAGGTTTTATTTCAAAATTACTTTTTTTAATGATTTTCTTAATTTTCCTAAAATTAAGTGGCGACTCTATTTCCTTTGTTTCAAAATTAATAAATAGCCAAGTTATGAGATGTTTTTAACTTGGATTAAAAATGGGTCGTAACATTTACAATAAAGGGAACCCTTTATTTATAGGGAAAACTGACTTAGGGCCTGTTTGGCATTACTACTAAAAACTGCTTATTTTCATAAGCACTTTTTTAAAATGGCTTTTCAGAAAAGTGCTTTTGAAAAAAAACAATTTGTGTTTGGCTAATTTATTTGATAAGTGCTTTTTATAAGCAAATTGTGTTTGACTAATCTTTTTTTAAAAGTGCTTTTGAGAGTCAAATTACGATAAAGAGCAAGTATTAATGTACTTTTAATATTAAAATTATTTTATAGATAGAAACTAGGTTAAACATCTATTACAAAAAATTAAATTAAACTTTTATTTTTATTAAATTAAAATATTCATATTCAAACTTTCAATAAATATTATACATTTTTTTTGGAGGGTTTAAATCTTTAATTGTTGTTTTCCTTTTTTTCCTAATCTTGCAAAAATATTGTTGTTACCTTTTTTCTAATTCTGCAAAATAATACGTAAAATAATAAATAAAATAATACATAAACTTAAAATAAAATATAAAAATTATCATGTAAAAATAAAAATAAAATTATTAAATGAAACTTACTCAAACATATGAGATATGTTAATTAAATAATAAGAGATATATTGGTATATATATATATATTAGTCTTGAAAAAAATAATTTTCTATTTCTGCTTCTGCTTTTTTTAAAAAGCAGAAATTTTTAGCTTCTTCCCAACAGCAGAAAAACTGCTTCTGCTTCTATTTAAAAACAGTTTTACAGATTTGCCAAACACCTAATTTTTCAAAAAATATATTTTTTTCTCAAAATAAGTGCTTCTGGGCTGTCAACAACAATGTCAAACAGGCTCTTAGTTTTCAACTAGGATTCCTAACTTCTCTCCAAAGGAATCTCGAGAAAATTGTCTAAACCCCCCAATCTATACCCGAAATCCCAACTACACACTCTAACTTCACGGGTGTCCTATCACCCCCTTAAACTATTTTAAAGCGAAATTATTTGCTCCCTAAATGCTGAGGTGGCAAATAAGGTGTAGTTCACTCTCTTTGAGAGAGTGAGAGGCAAAAATTAATTACAACTTTAATTTTATTAATATCTCTTTTATTTCATATTAAGTTTTCTATTTTTTCTTAATAAATAAATATTTCCTTTTATTCTTATTTATTTATTTCTTTTTTTTACCTTCTTTCTTCTCTCTTTTGCTCTTCAACAGCTAGGGCGTTTTTCTCTTAAACAAACCCAGCGACGTTGGTGGCGGCTCACCTGTACCACCAGGTCCCCGCCTTCATTAGTTTTCCACTACTAAGTCAATTCGCATATTCAAATTACACACTTCTTCCAATTTGACAATTTATCAGTGATTCAAAATTAAAATCAAAATTAAATGTTAGGAGGATCAAACTTTATCACCATTAACGAAGAAGAGTTCATTGGGTAACAAATCCAATTAATGGAGAAGAATTCATTAATAAAATTGTTGTGTAACAGACCCATTAATGAAGAAGACCCATTTATTAAAATTATTGTAAGTATTAATCGAACTTCTCATGTTAACATTACGAAATCGAAATCAACACTAGTTCCTCCGTTATCCCGATACAGCAGCGAAAGAAGAAGCAGTTCCTCTGGTGCAATTTTCCGTTCGCAGAGAATATTCAGATTCTGATGTTGCTTAGAAGTTCGATGAAAGTAGAAGAGTAGATTTCGATATTGCTTTGAAGTTCGATGAAAGTAGAAGAGTGTGTGGTAGCCATGGATGGTATCTCCTCTTTGATCTGCAAAAGTTTGATCTGCAAAGCAAAGAAAAAGAGGAATAGGAAAGGAAAGAGAAAAAGAGAAAAGGGAAATATAAAAAGAAAAGAATAACAGATAATAATTAATTATTTTATATATTAAAAAATAAAATATTACGTGGCAGGGCGAGTGTAGATCACAGCCTAATACAAATCTGGGTGTGGGTTTTTAAGGGGGTATTTATTTCACTTTTAAAAGGTCCAGGGAGGTTATAGGACCCACGTGAAGTATAAATATGTAGTTGAGAATCCGACAATAGATTGAGGGGGTATTAGAGACATTCACTAGAATACAAATATGTTTATAACAAGATATATTATCTTTTGAAAATATATTAATTAATAAACGTATGTTCTTAATTAATATTATAAAAGGTAATTGATTTATATCTTCCAAATTAATATATTTTAATTAAATTAATCATAAAAACTAAAACTACAAAATTTCTATGAACATTATGAAATGCATGTGTTGACAAAAATGTTCATATTATAATATACTGTCATAAAATTATTAAACTATTTGACAAATAGATAATCTATCAAGTCTAACTAAAAAATAAATGACTTGCAATTTGAAATATCAAATCAATACTATAAAAACAAGTGAAACCGAAAATATAACATAAGTTCTAAATTCAAAACAAAAAAATTTAACATAGTACTCTTATGTCAAATTCCAACATAACGTAAGAAAAGGAAAACGTAAGTCTATAACCTTATTCAATAGTGAATTCTACCTTAATTTAAAAATTAGAATACTAACAAAATTATGCTAATAAAATAAAAATAGAATAAATAAATAAATAGATAACACGAAAAATTGAATGTAATCACATGAAAAAATAACGGTTGAGAATGAGAAGGAAATGAAATATAAAAAATAAAAATATATTTTAGAAAATATTTGAATAACAAAATTTTTTTAAAAAAAATAATAGAAATAAAAAATAAATTAAAACAAAAAAATACAAATGTAAATAAAAGGAAGAATTTTTTTTAAAAAAGTTTCATATAATTACATGTTGCAATTACATCAATTCCTCACCCTCCCTTGGAATTAAGGAGTGTAATTACTCCCCTTCAATTATACCCAATTACTCTCTTGCCAAGTAATTACTTGATTTACCAAACATGTCAAAGAGTGTAATTACACCAAATTATACCAAATTTCAATTACATTGTGACTTTCCAAACATGCCCTGTGGACCCCCTTGTACTTGTATAGGTTTGTATTGTGTACCCTTCTACTTACCCCTTTGTCATCTGGACCCCTGAATCCATCCAAACGCAACATTCTAACCACATTTTTTGACTTGGCCTGGTGCGTGTTCCACAAACACTTACACGTTGGATTAATAAAAAAACTTTTTATTACATGTAAGAAAATTTTCAGTCCACATAAGCAATGACTAGTATGAACAAAGAAATGTAACTTTTCATTGTTCATCTAGACACTTCTTCTTCTCTCCCCTTCTCCAATGAACTCACTCATTGCCGCAATTTCCCCTTCTCCGACGAACTCACTCATTGCCGCGATTTTCCCTTCTCCGACGAACTCATATTTCAACTTTCACTTCTTTTTCCTCAACTTCAGAAAGTGCAGTAAACTCCAAGTCAAAAAATGGTCCGTCATCTCCGTCTCCATCGTCGTTGGAGTCAGATTCCGACGAGTTAGCACTAACATTGGTGAGAACAGCTGAACGAGTTTTACTACCGGTGGCATCAGCGGAGAAAACTCCGGCAGGGCGACCACCACGCCCTTCTCCGACGAACTCATATTTCAACTTTCACTTCTTCATCCTCAACTTCAGGAAGTGCAGTAAACTCCAAGTCAAAAAAATGGTCCGTCATCTCCGTCTCTATCTCCGTCTCCATCATCGTTGGAGTCAGATTTCGACGAGTTAGCACTAACATCGGTGAGAACAGCTGAATGAGTTTTATCACCGGCGGCATCGACGGAGAAAACTTTGGCAGCGCCACCACCATGCCAATACTTGAGTAAACTGATAGCTTCCATAGATAAACAATTATTATTAGTAAAAGGAGGTAAATAAAGTGAAGAGAGATGAAGAAAAGTGTGAGGTGTTTATGAAAGGGGAAGAAGATTGATGATGGAGAAGCTTAGCTAATACTGTAGCAGCAGTACTCTGAACTGAAAGGTGGTAGAGGAAAAACATTAACAAAAAAAGGACCCTTAATGGCTTTTTAGAATGTCTCACGCTCTTCTTTTGTGTGTTTCACACGCTCCGTGTGGACTTTTGCCACATAGAATGCCACATCAAAAAATGTGTTTAAAATGTTGCGTTTCGATGGGTTTAGGGGTCCAGATGACAAAGGAATACGTAGAAGGGTCCACAATACAAACCTATACAAGTACAAGGGTCCACAATACAAACCTATACAAGTACAAGGGTCCACAATACAAACCTATACAAGTACAAAGGTCCACCAGACTATTTCGCCTATTAATTTCAATACCTTACTAGTTACTAGATTTGTCTTTATCCTTCAATTTACATTTTACATTGATTTTGAGTTCATAACTTCATATTATACAAAATGTCAAAACCTAAAATAAGAATTCTATTCCTCTTAATTTCTCTTTGTTTTACACTTGTATAATTCTTTTCATGTTAGCTATTATTGTTACTATTTTATGAGCATTTGTAAAGTTACATTAGTGTCTTGTCGTGTTAAATTGTTGGAGAAGTCATACATTTGTTTTATAAATATTTTTTTATTAGTTAAATCGAAACCGAACCGTTAAAGATCAAAATCGATAAACCAAAAATCAATAAAAAATATCCTATCAATTTGATTATTAATTTAACATATTTAAAAATAAAAAGCTAATAAATTGAATCAATAATGCATAAAAATCAAATCGAACCTACCCATGCACGCGTGGTGAGCATTTTTGCTCTTTTGATTAAAAAAAGAAGACTTTTCCTTTTGGTGCACAAAACCTAAACACCACGCCACCAAAAGGCCGAAAGCAAAAGGGCATCGGAATCCATGGCTCGCCAAGCCGCAAGACTGATATCTAACTTGAGTACAAAGCTTAACCCTAGCAGTCCGAAGATATCTGCTTCTCCATTGTGGCATCAGTATCGCTACTTTGGATCGCTACCACCGCCGCCCGCTGTTTTCGTTGATAAAAACACCCGCGTCATATGTCAAGGTATCACCGGCAAAAACGGCACTTTCCACACTGAACAAGCCATTGAATATGGTACTAAAATGGTATCCCATCTGTCACCTTCTCATCGGCTCTCTTATTTACTTGTTTGTTGAAGTGATCCATGTGAAATGGTATTCTCCTGCTTTGAATATCTATGATGTGGTTACAGTTTTGTGGATCCACACTTACCTTTTATTTTTGCCGTGAATTTATATTTGTGTAACTTCGCTTTCATTTTTATCAACCAGTTAGAAGGAAGATTGATTATTCCTTGTTGTACTGTCTTGCTCATTTTGAGTTAGCACAGGGGAAGTAAATGCTCTAAAATGGGCAGTTACTTCTTGCACTTACCCTGGCTGAAGTGATTATACAAGATAGTTGCCTATTATATCATGAAAGCTTTTGGAGTGTAAATTGATTGAATTCAAGGGTGGCTGGAAGTTGGAAGTCCTCTAATAAGGTTTAAGAAAATTAATGGAGTAGCTTCCTATTTGTTTCTCAAGGTAGAGCAACCAATTCTTAGCAAGGTAACTCTTGCTCTCATGATGGCATTTTGTTTCCTCAAATATTTTTGATACCTTTCTTCCGTCTCCGATGTATTGATATCTAGTGCATGAAGAAAATGAAAACTATGTATGAAGTATCTATGGAAGACATAAAATTGAAGTTAAAAATGCATTACCATGTATGAACAACCTGTATCTACAATAGATATAAGTGCATTTTATTCAGGAGTTGATTGAAAAGTTCCGTTCTTAATGTTGTAATAGAATGCTCTTATTTTCAGGGAAACTGCAAGTCATTGAGGCTAGAAAATAGTTTTTATTTTTTACTATTTTTTAAAAAGTAAATAGTTTTTTCTAAATTCCTCATGTATGCTTTGTGTGCCTTAATAGGTTGGTGGAGTGACCCCCAAGAAGGGTGGAACAGAACATTTGGGGCTTCCTGTTTTTAATACTGTTGCAGAGGCAAAAGCAGAGACAAAGGCTAATGCTTCAGTGGTTTATGTTCCTCCACCATTTGCTGCTGCAGCTATTATGGAGGCCATGGAAGCTGAGTTGGACTTAGTTGTCTGCATAACGGAGGGGATTCCTCAGCATGATATGGTAAGATATAAGTCTTATCTACTAAATTCTCCCTTATTCCCCCACCCAAAAAGAGGAAATGCATATGACTAATGATTTTATTTAAAACCAAGAACTTATAGTTGTTCTATGACAGGGTTACCCAATTTTGTGCAATAAATTCTTGCTCTCTAACTCATTCACTTGTGTTGAAAAATTGCTGCTGGGTTTCGATCTAGTGAGTGCATTCTAGTCTATGCTTGTACAAGATTTTAGAACATTTAGCAGGTGGTTGGATATGAATTTGATGATATTTAGAAAAAATATTATTTAAAGTTAATTTTAAAAAGGATATATGGAAATTAAAGTTGTGCTTGGACATGTAGTTCGCTTGATTTTTAAAAAAATGTTTGTGAGTTCTTTTTTACTTGAAAAAGTGGTTAGAACCAATTTTTCAAACTTGAAAAACTCAACTTCAAGTTGGATTGAAAAAAATTGACAACAAAGTATAAGTAAACCTTTTATTTTTTGAAAAAAAAGATGAAAAAAACAAACTTTTATGTACAAACGGGCTCTTAATGTTATTTTATCATTGGAGATGTATTTGACGATGCTGTTCTTGAAACTCATGAGTCCTGTCAAAGGCTTATCAGTTATCAGGGTGCTCATTGACAGAAAATGTTTCTTCATATGATTTTTGCTTTTCTGTTTGGTTTTAGTATTTGTTTGAAACTAACATGATATCTGTCAACAAAAACAATCATTATAGTTAGTCTGATATTCCCGTTTTATCCTTTTGGACCCTTTGAGCTTGAGGCATTGACTTTCTTTCACTATATTTATATGGATGTGTTCTAGTTGATCTTGCTTTGTAGTTTGCGCCTTCCTCTCAATATAGCCTTGGCGTGCAAACCTCAATAGTCCTAACTTGTCGTCGTTCTAACTCTGTCTTGGCCCAGTTTTGTAGCCCATCCATGAAGTGGAATAGCATATTTTCATCTGTGAGGTTGGGAATATGAAGCGTGAGGGTGGTGAACTCCTCGTGAATGCTCGTATGCTGCCCGTCTACTTCAACTCCCTAAACTTGCGCTTCGCCTCATAGAAGACGTTGCGAAAGAAGGCCTTTTTGAACTCATCTCGGAATTGTTCCCATGTGTTGATGATGCAAAGCCCTTTCGCTATCTCAGACTCCTTTCGCTTCCACCATAGCATGACCATCTCTGAGAGGTACAACATGACAATGTTGATTTTATTCTCGTTGCTCTTCACCCTGTTGCACTTGAAGTAATTCTCCAAATGCCAAAGAAAATTATCCATCTCTTGCATGTCACGAGCTCCCTTAAACATTGGTGGCTTGGGAGACTCAACCTTGACCTCCCTATCTTTGTTGAACGACGCAGATCCTCCTTCAATCTACCCTTTGAGCGCTTTCATCTCGTCTCTCATGTTTCAATGGTGCTTAATGCATCCATGAGCCGACACTCCAAGAAAGTGATGGCTTCCTTCATCTCATATTTCGTATGCTTACGCCCCTCCAACTCTTTGCTTATGTTTCATTCGCCTCAAGGGTTAAGTCCTCGAGTGTCTTGAACTTGTCATCAATCTTGTTCAAGCGTTCGCCTAAGATCTCCACAGCCTGCCTCTCTATGTCAAGCCTCCACTCTATTCTAGGTGTGACGTCTATGGACTGCTCCTCATGTTCATCGTCACTTGCCTCAGGTCTGAAGGTGAGTGGGATGTTAGCGCTTTGCTTGGTGTAGGGTTGCGTAACAATACCCTTCTTCTCCTTTGGTGCTTCTTTCCATCATACTGCCTGACGTTGGTGGTGCTAGTAGCATTGATGTCTCCCTTATTTGTCATTACCTTAGTATGAACCTTTGCTCTGATACCACTTTGTCACGGACTTAGACTCGAACTAAGCACTCCGTGCAGCACTTGGCAACTTACTCATGAATCTTTCACGATCTTGTAAGCTTAAGTATGCCTTTTCAAATTAGACCGCTATGAGAATGAAGAAAGACACCAGAGAATTTCTAAAAAGACTTATATTGCTTGCTTTGGCTTGATGTCTTTACAAATGAATGCCCCTTAATTTATACTACTCACTAGGGGTTGATATGTAAATAATAATTGCTACACAAGTCCCTATATATTTACAAATAACCCCTTTAGAATACTCTACAAGCCTAGAATATTCCAAAGACTTTCCATGTAAATCTATTGCATTCTAGGATCTACCATTCCACTAAGGACTATTGTTCTTTCAATGTAGCCCTTCCACATGGACACCGGACAACCTTATGCCACGTGCCTAAGTGGCATGATGACGTGGCAAGTCATCACATTATGACCCAAAACAAAAAATCATCCAATTTATTGAGAAATGGGGCAAATGGAGAAAGCATACAAATATATATATATGTTTAGTCCAAGACTATTAATTATAAACATGAATAACAAATATATAGACAAAGAAATTGATTTTTTTTACGATAAAGTGAAATATCAATGGTTTAGCGTCGTCTCTTCAGGAAATGCTCATTCACTAGGAATAGTATGTCTTAGAGCCTTGATGACGACACTGAAGTGCACATTAAGCAAGGCGAAGCGCTCAACTCATTTTGAGCCTCGCTTCAGGGCTTAAGTGCGCCTTTGATAACACTGGCTGTGACTTGTGACATGGATAAGGGTCTTTCTCACCCCTTTTCTTGCTTAGGTAATATGAAGTTCAGAAAGTAAATTGTTATAATTTGTAAGGATTTGCTTTGCCATTATAGATGTCAAACTGTAACAAGCTATCCTGAAATGGGGATCAGATTAATCGATTGGCAGTGGAGGGAATACTCATTCGGTATTAACTATAGTTGAGTTGATCATCTTAAGACTTGCTTGGTATGGGGCAGTTATACTGCAGTGCCATGGTTGATATGGAATGACTTCCCTTGAAAAATTAGTAGAAGTACAAAACCACAACTGTTAGACACTAACTGATTTATTAGAAGCCTAGAGGTTAGGAATGAAATGCGAGCAAATCCAGGCTGGAAAGCAGCCTTTTCAGAAAATACAGGCCGCAATATAGTGCTAATTACTGAGAAGTGAGATTCTGATGGCATACATCATAGAAGTTCGCAAGACAGGTGGTCTGGAATTACTTCTCTTTTGCCGTAAATGAGATGTCACCTCAAACTAAGATTTTGATCAAGGATGAAAATTTAAAATCTTGTGGCCTCTGTTATACTGAGCAAATGGAACGTTATATCTACAAGCTAATCAAGTGGCATTTCAGTCAACCCTCCTTCCGGCTAAAACTTTTTGATAGTTGATTTTGCTCATATTTAGTTACTATATAATTGGGAGGTATGTGAGTGTAAATATTCAATTGCATTACTGGTTCTGATGCACTTGAAAGTTGAAACTCTAGGTTCTAGCTGTTTGATCCAATAACAAATTACAAAAACAAAATTTGACAGACAGTCTTTGTTACAAGCCATAAACCTATATTTAGGTAGGTGAAATAAAAGCTCAATCGGGGGAGTTCTATTTTTATGGGTATTTATTCATATATGAGCTCATGTGATTGCTTTGCAACCTTAGAACTCCTAACAAAAAGCATTACACACTTAATGTTTCAGTAACTTGCTTCTAATGTTTGATTTTCTGTTCAAACCTACAGGTTCGCGTAAAAGCTGCTCTTAAGAAGCAATCGAGAACTCGGCTGATTGGTCCAAATTGCCCAGGTATTATCAAACCAGGAGAGTGCAAAATTGGAATTATGCCTGGATACATTCACAAACCTGGACGTATTGGAATTGTTTCTCGATCTGGTACATTGACATATGAAGCAGTAAGATTCTCTTTCTAGGAATATTTTCTGACAGTTTAAATTGTACATATTATTTCCATATCTGCTTCATATGGTGCAGTAAGATTTTAATTATTTGAAGTGTCTATATCGCCTAAAATCCAATGAATATGAGTGTCTTAAGGCTTGGTCTAACTACAATTACTGTCAACCTTTAACCGTCTATATTTGTTGCATCTGATCTTTGTTGGGTATCTTTCTCTCAAAAGGCAAGATTTGGAACCATCACTATCTGAATCAGAATGAAACTTACATTTCTCTATGTCGCGTTGTTTAGGTTTTTCAGACAACTGCTGTTGGTCTTGGACAGTCAACATGTGTAGGGATTGGTGGGGACCCTTTTAATGGTACAAATTTTGTCGATTGCTTAGAGAGATTTATTGCTGATCCACAGACAGAAGGTAGACTTTCTTGAAGCATATTTGCTCATCTTAGTCAAGATTATTGCTTAGACAACAGGTCTTTCGGTCATTTATGAAGATGGTTTATGCATATTTTTTGACCGAGAAATTTGCCTAGTGCCAATCCTTAGGACTAAACACAGCCTTGAAAGATGGGTATAATGGGCCTGCCCCTCTACCCTTCACTTTCTTTTGATGCTCTATGCGTTTCTTTGCTGATGAGTAATGCGAATTCTCTTACTTAACACATGTGCTTGTGGGTTGTAGCAGATTGCCTGGTGTATTAGTCAAGGATCACACGAGCAGGTCTTGACACCACCAACATAAAAATAGAAGTTTGATGTTTATTTTCTATAGTTAGCAGATCATATAATTACATTTTAAGATGCACTGACTCAGAGTTAAACAGCATGTAAAAGCTGGTAGAATATGGAACTTAAAATGCAAAAGTGCTTTTAACAAAAGGACAGGAAGCAAAACCCAGATAGATGGGGAAAAATGGTTTTGCTAAATCCATAATTGACCGCCCCCAGCATCCTTCTAGATGTCTACATGATTAGGATTAAGCTCAAAAAAAGTATCCCTTGAAAGTGTGTGTTGAGAAAGGAATGAGTCCCAAGATCTGTACAGAAATGAGTAGTGGACTAGGATATTTTATCTGATTACATCTGTGTTGCTCATGATTCATGTGAGGTGCACTTAAACCATGAAGCAAGGTGCAGCACAAGTTGAGCTCTTCTTTGTTTAGGTGGTGCTTTCGTACATACTCTTAAGGGATTGTTTGGTTGGGTGTACAAGGAGAATTAACATCCGCGTACAATTCAGCATAGCTAATACTTTGTTTGGTTACCTACTTAATATCTGCGTACTGTTCAAGCACAATTAATAATTTGTTTGGTAACCAATTTATTTGGCCTCATTAGTAATACATGCATAAGTTATGCAGGATAGAATGTGAAATAAGTTTGCCGCTATTAGAAATACATGGAGCTATTATATGAAGAAAATAACCCTTCATGTAGTAACATATATATATATATTTTTTTTTTTGATAAAGGTAACGTTTTGTATATCAATCATCAGCTCAAAGCTGGTAACCAAAAATTTACAGCATATCCTACATCACAGGAGTGTGCCTATCAAACAAAAACATAAAGAAAAAGCAAAACTATCACTAGATCCTCCTTCATCTTATAAGGATCCTAGGATGTCTACAATAGCCACATGATCATCTATATACTCTGAACTACACCAATAGCAAAAAGTGATAATGCAGTTCATTTTAATCTTGTGTAATGGGCTGCTCTTGTTTTCGAAACTTCTTAAATTCCTCTCTTTCCATATGGTCCACCAAATAACTGCTGGGACAATTCTCCATCTGCTCTTGTCTGTGCTGCCATTGCCCTCCAAATTCCAACTTTCTAGAGCTTGTCCTGTTTTTTCAGGAACAGTCCAGCTTATACCTCTGAAACTGGTAAATAAATTCCACAACTGTGCTACCACTTTACAATGTAGGAACAGATGGCTAATTGTCTCAGCAAACTGCTCACAAAAGCAACATCTTGGGCACAACTCTATTCCCCTCTTCATAAGATTCTCTTGTGTAAGGACAATCTCTTTCACTACCAACCAGGTAAAAACTGTCACTTTATAAGGTATTTTAGCCTTCCATATAAGCTTCCAAGGTAGAAAACTAACTTGGGATCCCATCTGATTCATATCTCTATATGCAGAGCTAACAGTGAACTGACCTTTGCTTTGGCACTTCCATTTGAGGGTGTCTTCTCCTTCCTTGAAGCCAGAGAACTGATCAAGTGTGCCATAAAATTAGCCAATCTCCTCAATTCCCAATCATGCATCAATCTTCTGTAAGTGAGGTTCCACCCATGCTCAGACCATACTTCATGGAGAGTAGACATTTGTTGTTGGTTAAGGTAATGGATATATGGGAACATGAGTTTTAGGCTTCCATTCCCTAACCAGTTGTCTTCCCAAA
Source organism: Solanum appendiculatum (assembly GCA_018342035.1). Taxonomy (NCBI): domain Eukaryota; kingdom Viridiplantae; phylum Streptophyta; class Magnoliopsida; order Solanales; family Solanaceae; genus Solanum; species Solanum appendiculatum. The sequence continues at coordinate 163,210 of JAGDQO010000315.1, forward strand.
ACCTGATCTTCCTACCATTGTTCACCTTGAGGTCTGTTTTTGCATCGAAACTATGCCATAAGTTTCTGATTGATCTCCATAAGTTGATTCCATATGCGGATGTTACTTCCTTGGTCTTCCAAGGCCCTTCCTTTTCGTATTTGGCTTGAATCACCTTCCCCCGCAGGGACTGTTCTTCTAAAGGAAATCTCCACAACCACTTCATGAGAAGGCTTCTATTCTGCTTTCTAAGATTTCTAATGGACAATCCATCATGTTGCTTGGAAAGTAGTAGTGTCTCCCATTTGACTAGGTGGAAACCTTTATATTCCTTCTCTCCATGCCACAAAAAATTCCTTCTTAGAGCATCAATTTCTTTCTTCAACCTTTGCAGGGAGAGGGAATACTGACATTAAGTAGGTTGGTAATGCATCTAATACTGAGTTGATCAATATCAATCTACCACCTCTTGATAAATATTGAGACTTCCATCTAGATAGTCTTTTCTCACATCTCTCCACAACTCCATTCCAAATCTCTGTAGATCTGCTTTTGGCTCCCAGAGGCATGCCCAAGTAAGTTGAGGGTAACTGTCCTATCTCTCCCCCCAAAATGTCCACCAAACTCTGGATTCTGGGTACATCATTGATCGGAAAGATGTGGCTCTTTCTCCAATTAATGTGCAACCTTGATATTGACTTAAACAATATTAGGATTATCCTCAAAATTTTTAATTGGCTATCTTCTGCATCACATATATATACTTTTTTAAAAAGCATATTGTAAAATATATACCAAATAATGATTTTTAATACAACAAATCAGACATCCAATAATAAATAATCCCTATATTAGAATCTTTGTTTTACAATCATTGCATTACAATCCCTACATTACTAATTTTTGCATTGCAATCCTTGCATTACTTGCTTCTAAATCAAATGACCCCAAAGGCTTAAGGCATATGGCTTATCGTCCATATGCTATGTCTTGAAGATGGTGATTTTAAGCAATGAATGTGGCTGACATAGTGATACATTAGCTGTTACGAAATACTATGAATGAATATCTTAATAATTAGGAATTTGAAATTAGATGTTTAGCACAAGAAAACTAGTCACAAAACCTAAATTAACTTTCATCTAAATCTAAATTTGAAATTTTCTTATGAACTTATTTTATTTAATAAATTTCAGTAGAAGTTTATCCAATTCATTTATTGATATTATTGTTTGTATTTGTAGTTACTTTTCCATGCATTATATATGTATATTTTGTTTTTCTTCATTGTGGATTCACTGAAGCTTGTGTTTTTACTTAGCTTGCATCTCAACCCCAGTAGACCTAGACACATTGTTATGCTTTGCAATTTTTTAACACTGGGTTATATGTGCCTGTTGCATGTCAGGTATAGTTCTTATTGGTGAGATCGGTGGTACAGCAGAAGAAGATGCCGCAGCCTTGATAAAGGTTAGTGATAATTTTGTAATAGTAATATCTATCACAAAGTACTATTTGCAATTAAGATGCAAGTTATGTTATGATGCTCTGGCCAATCTTGTATGTGATGGAATAAATGGTTTGCTCTTTGCTGGGTCATCCTTTTCTTATGACGACTTCACATCTGGGTCCACTACCTTGTTTGGAAGATTATTCTTTGAAAGTCAAACCATGATAATGCCATATATTGAATGGTGACATTTCTCTTGTACTTTAAGTTAGTATCTACACCAGGATTAGTTTCAAATTTTAAAGTAAATGTACTGTCTTAGGCAATATGAAAGAATATGTCTTCACGGCCTCCCCTTCCTAGGAAATTGCAAAGATCCATCGTTAGCCATCCCAAAATTATGTCTTACAACGTATTGAAGAATATCAAGGAATGATATTATATTTTCTCCAGACTAATTTATGCTTTATTGAATTCTGTCTGGACTCCCTTTTTATGAATCCTTATTTGATAATATTGTAAATCTTCATCCCCCCTCCTGAATTATCTGGAGCAGGTATTTTTTGAATAAGCATTCACTATATTGTCGAGAGAAAATGTCTGAATTTTCTGAATGTTCGGATACTTGCCATGTCATTGAGCTGTGATATGTTCTTAAATATCTTATTTTTGTATTGTTTTAACATGGTGGGGAAATATTATGTGTCTTTGGATTCTTGAAACAGGAAAGTGGAACTCAAAAGCCTGTTGTTGCATTTATTGCTGGACTAACTGCTCCTCCTGGACGACGAATGGGTCATGCTGGAGGTACTGTTCTGGTTCAGCTTGTCTGCATTGAATGGGTTGTACTAATATTTTTGATTGACCTGCTCTCTTCTAAACAAAATATGGGCAGGAAAATGTTAATGAACTTGTGTTTTTCAATTAAGATTGGAGTAGTACTTTGAATGAATCCGTCCATTAAGCATTTTCTAATTTGATGAATTGTTGGTCTGTATACATTCCCCAACCCTCCTCAGTTGATAAGTACAGAATAGTCATTACCAGCAAGTAGCAACTCTCAGCACCTTTTGGTTTGTGATTTCTTGTATTATTATTTTGAAGAATGAATGTTGCATATGCTGTAAAAAGATGTCTAAATTTCCTTTTCTTATCCGTGATCTGTTTTGCTTATGCAGCCATTGTATCTGGTGGAAAAGGAACAGCACAGGACAAGATCAAAGCTCTCAAGGAAGCTGGGGTCACAGTATGCGAGTCTCCTGCTAAAATTGGGGTCACAATGCTTGATGTGTTCAAACAGAGGGGTCTTGCGTAAGCAAGTGACATACATTTTATTTGGCAATTTCCTTTTTGTGCGGACATGCGCTTAAAGATGTGCAGTTACCCTCAACTCGTTCATAGCAGAGGATAACGAAAAAGAATATGATGAATCTCCATTTATTTATCCAAGCATCATTCAGAAGCCCCAAAATCTTACATTATTTATGCAGTTCACATTTCTTGTTGTGTCATTGATGTTGAAATAATGCACTTCTTTTTTCTTCTTTTACTGCATCTGGTTTGAAACCATTTTTATGTTATTTTTACAAATCAAAGCTATGGTGTTGCATCATTTCTTTCTGAGTGTAAGTTCAGTGCTTAAATGATCTCAATATATATTAGACCTTAAAAATTCTTGCTGGGGATGTTACTGTTTAATGAAATGGCTATTCTATGGACTGTTTTATCTCACATGATGTATCTATGCCCAGAAATTGGATAGAATACTGGTGTTAGGTTTTGCGGGTGCTTCTAATATAGCGTCGGAAGCATTAGATGCTTGTTGTGCCTTGCATTAGAGGTCGATCAGTTAGGGTGGAAGCGAAAGGAATATAAATGAGGAGAGCTAACATGTATCATCTTTTGGCAGGATAGGTGCTTTTTTTTTCTTCTCATTTCTCTGTGGCAAAAATAGTAAAATTAGAAGAATGAATAAGAAATGGACAGCAGAGGGAACCAGTTTAAGTTCACAATTGACCATCATAAGGATAACAAAGCTTCTATTTTGGTAACTAAATGGAATTAAAAATAGTTATGTTTTTGTTTTTTTTTTTCTTACGTATTTTCCACTTTTTTTTTTCCTTATTTTTTTCGTTTCCTTCTATTTTTTTCTTTCTTATATATATATATATATATACTAGGCATAGTAGCCCGGGCGTTGCCCGAGCCCAATACAAAGGAATTGTGTAATGTTATTGGATTGTAGATCAGTAGATCTTTGGTTGGAACAAAAATAAGGTATTTGTTGCTGAAAGATCAGTAAATTGTGAGGTTAAATCAGCATGTGCTCTAGTGTGGCTTCCTGAGGAAATAATACCTATGCTAATACCACATTCAAATAACAGAAGTTGAGCTAGGAGATAAGTTGCATTGAATTTTACATTTAAACGAACAAATGAGCACGATAAAGTATAACAAATGGACTTAAAAAGGTTGCCCATCTGCTTAATTTTTTCTTTTGGGTTATGTTTTGATTTCAACCAGAAGTAACCTCATTTTTATTCCGCTCAACCAAAGGTCTATGCTTCTCATTGTTGTAGTAATATCCATACTCGCAGTGTGCATGATATTTGATACTGTATTAAAGAATAAGGAAAACATTATTTTATAATAGAAAATAGAAAGTGCAGCTGAAGAGAATAATAAACATCAAATCACAAAAAAAAATCAAGGCATACCTTTAAGAAGAAGTAGCCAAAAATGGGACAATGGATTTATAACCATTATAATTTTCCTTAACAGGGAAAAGAGGCAATATTGGGAGTTTACCTATTTTATTGATTTCAGCAACACAATGACGAGCACAAAAACACTATAAGTTTAGCGCTTTGCTAGTCAAAGATAGTATAGTATAAAGATCGTCTCCACAGGGATTGGTACAAATAATATTTCAATCAAATCTTGCTAACTATTATTCAGGTGATCAAAAGAAGGAAGTTGATTGTGGTTATGAACCACTTTTATAGACTAAATGATAATTAAAAACAATTGGTAACGATTAAGTTTAATATCAATAATAAAAGATAGGGTATAAGACGAAACAAGTGCATAATGATAGTTGGGAATTGACCACATTCATTTATCACATCTAAAGTTCTATCGATTCTCTCGAATTTGATAGCTTATTAGAGTATCCTTAGCCCTTAGTTTTCTCTTCCGAGTAAATCTCAAGTTAAAGAATAAATCAATTTTAACCCAGTGATTATAATATGCAAGAACATATTAATGATTGTTCTTAAGGAAGTAACGTCCTTCGACTATTTTTCCTTGAGATTCAATCAATAATTATCAACAAGCTCCTTCGATTACTTTAGAGAAAATATATTGATTCAATCCAACAAAACTATGCAACAATATTCACCAAGATATTCCTCTTTCGATTAAATAAAATAATGAACATGGTTTCAATTTAATTCAAACTCCATTAACAAGTTCTAGCATAAGAATGAAAAACAAACTCCCAACAAATTCATCAATACACCATGTTTGTCAAATACCCTCTAAGAATTTACTCCATGGAGGAGAATAAGTTTACTAAGAACAAAGATGAAAAAGAAGACATAGCAAACAAACTCTAAATCCCAACTCCCGTTTTAGATTCGAGTAGTGTACCGCCTGTTCCTCCTTCTCTCCTTCGTGACCTAGCCTTTTTCTTGCTCTTTTTTTATTCTGATCCCTCACCTTGGGACAATCTCCAACATCATATAGCATAGGGTTTCCTCCATGAAATTCCAAAAATGCCCTTGCTTTTAATGCTTCCACGCCTCACCGTCGCGCAGGCGCGCCGCTGGGAGCCCAAGCGCGCCGAGAGGCAACAACTTCAAGAAACCGCCGTGCGGGCGCGCAACCGAGAGCTCCAAGCGCGCGATCACCGCGTGGGTGGCAACAACTCTCTCATGTTTTCGCGCCGGCGCGCCGCTGGGCACTCGAGCGCGTGACCACTGCGCGGGCGGACAATAGCTTAGTAGATGCACATTTTTGTTCTTTTTCTTTCTTTAGCATTCTTGTTGGCCTTTCTCACTAATCATGTTCAATACTTGAATTTGCACACCTGCACATATGAAACATAGACAATTAATTGCAAAGTTCATATTCAAAACTTGTCTAAAATCATCTCATATAATTACCCATCAAATACCCCCACACTTGAGCTTTTGCTCGTCCCGAGCAAATTAGAACAAACTTGACCCCCTCTAGATTTTGACGCACAAATCACTAGAAACGGTAATTGACTTCAACCATCCCTATAGGTGCATGCAACATTCATCGTTAAATGACTACTCATGGACAATGAAATTTAAGCGAAAATCAATCCATGAACTTTCTCACAACAAAGAAAATGTAATTTTATCACCAACCACTTTTTGTTCATGCATTATGGACATAATCTCTCATTTTACTCACTCTCACAAAGAAATACATCATGTTTTTCTAGAATACCATAGGCTTGGCAATTGAGTAATTCTCCACTAATGTAGGCCTTCTCAAGTTAAAATCATGTAGGACTTGCACGGGTGTAATTTTTGATAAGGGTATTTGCAGAATCTGAAAATAAAAAGTCATATCCCCCTCTCTCTTTTCACTTTTTTTTCTTTTTTCTTTTGGCAACTTTCATCTTCTTTTGAGAACACATCCAACAACTTTCATTACTTTTCACACATGGCTAGACTCAGTTGCTTCTTTTCTCTTTTTTTTTTGTTTGCAAATTTTTTTGTTTTGTTTTTGTAAATCAATTCTCCACACTTCCGCTTATAATTCGAATTAAGAGAGTAACACACGGGGGAATTAGACTAGAGGGATGTATCGGCTAATCAAAGAAACATGATTATTATAAGGCTCAAATTGGTTGACTAGGGATACTTATAATCAATGGTCGGTGAATTTAGGCTAGAAGTGGGTTAAACAAAGAAAGCCTACAATCATATTCTTCCTCAAAAAGTCCTAGAATTTTGCCTAAAAAAACTACCATGCCAAGTTCTAGATTCTTTTAAACATGAGTACATATCAAGATCTTCTCATCACACAATATTCAAGGATTGATAATGCCTCAACTTCACATGCCAACAAGTAAGCAAATTTCAATTAAGCAAGCAATACACCCTCTAGATAGGAAGCAGTCAATTTCTACCTCTAGCACTTGTTCAACAATTATGCTACGACTCTTATCCTAAAAAACGTCTGATTCAAAACAAATACGACTATGGTAAAAGAATCAGACAAGAAACCCATAGAAGTACAACAAAGAAGTTACCCTAGAAAGAAAAACTTTTTTTTAGTTATTGATTATTTACAACTCCTTCACCCCCACACTTAAGCTATGACATGTCCCCATGGCATAAAGAAACTGCAAAAGTAAAGGAAACTTCCCTGACTCTCTTTAGTCGGTGTCGAAAATAGTGTCTGGGTCCATTGTGCAGGCTTGGCCAAACGCACACACCCATGCCGTGATCTTTCTATCCATCTTGATTGTCTTAACTGTTAGCTCATCCACCTTCTTCATATTGAATACTACCTTTTCCTCTCCAACTCTAAGCATCAGTTTCCCTTCATACACATCGAGTATTGCTCTGCCAGTAGCTAGGAATGGTCGGCCAAGAATTAATGGAACCTCCTTATTTTCTTCCATGTCCACCACGATGAAATCTACTGGAAACACAAACTTATCCACCCTAACTAGAACATCTTCAACTATCCCTTCAGGAATAATAGTGGATTGGTCTTAAGGACATTGGGATGGATTTAATGATTCTGAGCTCTCCTTCCAATTTTTTGAAATGGGCAAAGGCAAGAGGTTTATAGAAGCTCCTGAGTCACACAAGGATTTCTCAAATCTAACATTCCCTATCGCACACGGAATAGTGAAACTACCTGGATCACCACATTTCTGAGGTAGTTTATTTTGAAGGATGGCACTACAATGAGCATTCAGCTTGACTACTGATGTTTCCTCCAATTTTCTCTTGCTAGACAAAATTTCCTAAAAAAATTTAGCATACCCAGGCATCTGAGTGATTACCTCAGTGAAAGGAATATTCACATGTAGTTGCTTTAGCATCTCTAAGAACTTACCAAAACACTTGTCAAGCTTCTCTCGTTTCATCTTTTGAGGAAAAGGCAATGCAGGCATGTATTTAGAATCAACTTCTAGTTCTGACTTCTCTTTTCCTTTCTGAATTTCATTGGCCTTCCCTACTACTTTTTGACTTCCTTGTTTCTCATCTTGGCTCTTTGTTACTTCACAAGCTTTGCTTTTGCAATTATCATTTAAATTTTTTCCACTTCGCAAAGTCACAACCTTCATCTCCTTAGGGTTCCTCACTGTATCATTTGGAAGATTTTCAGGTGGTCTTTCGAATATCTGATTAGCAATTTGTCCAATCTGCTTTTTAAAATTCCGAATAGAAGCACCTTGAATTTCAAAACTCTCATCGACCTTAGTGATGAAACTTTTAAACATCTATTCCAAACTTGATTGGTTCCCTTGTTGTCCCTGGTGAGGTTGATATTGTTGTCGCTGGTGATTCTGTTGCCACGCATTCAAACTACCATTTGGTGAGCTCTATGAGAATCCAGTATCCCTTTGCCCCATTGCATTAAAATTATTTCCTTCTTGATAGTTCCCTCTGTTAAAATTTCCAACAGCATTAACCTCTTCTTTTGTAAATGACCCTTGTTGACATTCATGAGTAGGATGCCTCCCTACACAAAAATCACACATTATTGATTGTGTCATTTGAGCCTGAGCTAGAGTCAACTGTTTCACATCCTTTGAAATCGATGCAATCTGTGCCTGCAAGGTAGTGTAAGTATCAACTTGGTGCACCCCTACACTCTTCTTTCTTTTAGAATTCTCTACAACCCACTGATTAGCATCCTCTGCAAGTTCATCGAGGATTTCAATTGCTTCTTCGGCTGTCTTCTTCGTGATTGGTCCTCCCACTGCATTATTTAATATCCTCCGTGACGCAGGTGATAACCCTTCCCAGAAATTTATCAACTGCAACCATGGCTCTATTCCATTATGTGGACACTTCCTCAAAAATTTCTTGAATCTTTCCCATACTTCAAACACTGTTTCTGATTCTAGTTGACTGAAATTGCTTATCTCCTTCCTCATTCTCGCTGTTTTTGCTAGTGAGAAATACTTATCAAGAAACTTTGTCATCATTTCATCCCAGGTGCGGATTGATCCAGAAGGTAAACTTCGTAGCCAGATCTTAGCATCATCCTTCAAAGAGAAAGAAATGCCCTTAAGTATATAGCATCGTCCGATGCTCCATTGTAGTGAAAAGTGTTCATGATTTCATCAAAATCCATCAGATGACTGGTTGGATCCTCATTCTGCTTCCCACTGAAAACATAGTTATTTTGTATTGCTTGGAGAATACTGTGCTTGACTTCAAAATTATTTGCCGCAACAGGAGGACATCTTACACTGGACTGCATCCCGTTGTAATTTGGCTTAGTATAGTCTCTTAGCAATCTCCCCGCTCTGCCATTATTTTGATCCATTTGATCTTCTACTTCAGTAGGAGGGCGGTTGTTTCTTCGGTTAACAACCCAAGGATGTTCAACATCATCTTCAATCCCAGGTGCCCGATTCAACTTACCAGGATTGAGTGGGTCATTCAATTCTCGGTTATCAGCATTATTATCCCCCATTATATAATGCCTCTAAGACTGCACAAGAACCCTCCCTGCAAGTTCCTTCTTAAGCAAACGTAAAGCCCTTTCTAACTCTAGATTGTATTCAATGACCTTTTTTGAGGAAGATCGTGTCATACACCAAAGTTGTAGTTAATACCTGTTGCCTGCGATAATAGGAACTTGAGATATTAACTAAAATAACAAACTAAATAAAACCTGAATTAATACACAAAACTCTATTGAAAACTACTTGTTGCCAATCCCCGGCAACGACGCCAAAATTTGACGAGCACAAACACACTATAAGTTTAGCGCTTTGCTAGTCAAAGATAGTATAGTATAAAGATCGTCTCCATAGGGATTGGTACAAATAATATTTCAATCAAATCTTGCTAACTATTATTCAGGTGATCAAAAGAAGGAAGTCGGTTGTGGTTATGAACCACTTTTATAGACTAAATGATAATTAAAAACAATTGGTAACGATTAAGTTTAATATCAATAATAAAAGATAGGGTATAAGACGAAACAAGTGCATAATGATAGTTGGGAATTGACCACATTCATTTATCACATCTAAAGTTCTATCGATTCTCTCGAATTTGATAGCTTATTAGAGTATCCTTAGCCCTTAGATTTCTCTTCCGAGTAAATCTCAAGTTAAAGAATAAATCAATTTTAACCCAGTGATTATAATATGCAAGAACATATTAATGATTGTTCTTAAGGAAGTAACGTCCTTCGACTATTTTTCTTTGAGATTCAATCAATAATTATCAACAAGCTCCTTCGATTACTTTAGAGAAAATATATTGATTCAATCCAACAAAACTATGCAACAATATTCACCAAGATATTCCTCTTTCGATTAAATAAAATAATGAACATGGTTTCAATTTAATTCGAACTCCATTAACAAGTTCTAGCATAAGAATGAAAATCAAACTCCCAACAAATTCATCAATACACCATGTTTGTCAAATACCCTCTAAGAATTTACTCCATGGAGGAGAATAAGTTTACTAAGAACAAAGATGAAAAAGAAGACATAGCAAACAAACTCTAAATCCCAACTCCAGTTTTGGATTCGAGTAGTGGGTAGCCTGTTCCTCCTTCTCTCCTTCGCGACCTAGCCTTTTTCTTGCTCTTTTTTTTTCCCAATCCCTCACCTTGGTTGGGACAATCTCCAACATCATATAGCATAGGGTTTCCTCCGTATAGAAGTGTCACATGATTGCCTTCTGGATGATCTCTTCATATACTATGTTGGATGTAGAATGGTCGTCATGGTTAGTTGGTGTAGATGGTCGGATAAGTAATCTGACAGAATTTGAACTCTTTGCTCTCGATAAAGCTACGTAAAGCTGACCATGTGAGAATACAGGTTCTCGCAACCAAATTCCAGCAAAGTCTAAAGTTTGACCTTATGCTTTATTTATAGTTATAGCAAAGCATAATCTAACGGAAAATTATGTTCTTTTAAATTGAACAGGAACTTTTTCATCTTGTGATGATAATAATGGTATTCTTGGAATAAACACATGCGTATTTTTAAAATCGCCTGTGGTAATCTCAGCACTAATAACATGAGTTTTGAAATCACAGCAGGTCAATCACGTGCCATTACATGAACCTTCACATGGATTTAAATTTCGTAATAATATAATTGGACAATTCTCTTTCAAACGTAATATATAAGGGGGCAAACCTGGGGGGGTGTAAAGTGTGTAGCAGGTCTTCAAATTGTTCTTGACTATTAAAATCAAGAGCCTCATCGGAGACAATAAATGTTTTTGATTTTCCTGCGACTCGATTGATAAGCATGTCATTAATTTCATGGACAAAGTCATTTTTGGTTGTCAAGATCACACGGGAATATGTAGGAGATAAATTAGAGTAAGGTGATTTAAAATTTGAATATGTTGCTACGAATACCTTATCTAAAGATTCTTTTTCTGTAGTATAAGGGATAATCAAAGAGTCTGGAATTTCAATCTTGTTTGTTAAGTTGACCTACTCTTGTCCATTTCCAATTCTTAAAAGATAATTACAAAATGCAGGATCTATTTTTGCTCTCATATTTCAATTAAATGCAATTTTTCATGTTCATTCCAAATGGTAGAATATAACAAACTTTGGGCAATGAAGTCTTCCTTCTTTCCATATCGTACATGTAATACCCCGGATTCGAAAAAGGCAAAAATTTCAATTTTTGGGAACTTTGGTGACCTACTACTTGACTTACTAACCGTTGGTGGACTTACCGAAAGTAGGTAAAGGGGTAGGAGCCGTTGGTAAGGCTTCCTAGGGGATAAAGTTGGAAAAAAATTCTAAGGAGTGACCTACTACATGACTTACCGATAGTCGTTTGACTTACCAATAGTAGGTCAAGAGGGGGGGGGGCAGGTCGTTGGTGCTACTGGTTGGAAGGAGGAATTTATTTAATATTTTTGACCTAAGCCAGTGTGACCTACGGTTGGTCATCTATGGGCAGTAGGTTGACCTACCAACCATAGGTCATATAGTAAGTGGGGTCGTTGGTGAATCTTTGAAGAAGGGTCGTTTGGTCTTTTCACCTAATGGCCTATTTACTAATCTAAGTCGTTTTATACCTTCTCCTTACTCTGTATAAGACCTTTTAATCCTAAAATCTACCCTTTCCAATCACTTTACAAGATTCCCCAAACTCTCCTCTCTCAAATATTCTCTCTCTAGAATCAAGAAGAAAAAGAAGTCAAGCTAGGGTTCTTCAAGTTCAAGTCTCCATTCTTCATCATTGTTTAGGGCTTCAATTGAGGTATGTAGGGAGTTCATCAATGGGTTCCATTCACCCATTGAGACCCCAAGGTTTTCTTCAACTCCCCAATTCAATTTTCCAAAATTGAACAAGGTTTTGATTTCATTCTTCATGGGTTCTATTTGTATGGATTCAATTATGTACTTATGATCTTGTTTGGATGATTTAGACTCAATTACATGTTTTCAACTAATTCCATGTGAACCCACGTATTGATCTATGAATTGGACTATAAACCCTAATTTTCTAAGTAAAGATTGTTCAATCAAAAACTAGGTTTTTTTCTATCATGTGGGTTCTTTCAATTCTGATCAAATTACTTTCAATTATGGTTTTCTAAGTATGAATTTAGTTGAATTACATGTTTTAAGATGAATCCCCATGAACCCACAAGAATTCCCCTTATTTTGATATTTATGCATTGATGATGGGTTGAATTATGAAGAAGATAGTAATACCAAGATTCGAGGGTGGAAATTTTTTGAATTTTCTAGGTTACTGCCAGTAACGATGGAAGCTACCTACGGTCCGTCGGTTGACTTACGGCCCGTAGGTGGGAACCGTAAGTGGCCAGCCCAAGTTTTCAAAATGTCAAGTTTCAGAACCCCAACGACGGCCTGCCAAGTCGGCCCATCGTTCAATGAATGAGTCATAGGTCCCCTCCAGACTTAGTCAAATTCTTAAGCTGTAAATCCTGACCTACGGTTTTCATGTACGGTCCGTCGTTTGACCTACAAGCCGTACATGGGGCTTGTCGTTGAAGGGTCCATGTTGACAGTTTCTCAACCCAACGACGGTTGACCATCGACGGTCCGTAGATGGACTTATGGACCATAGGTTCCGACCGTCAATGGGTCCTGACAGTTATTAATTAAGGGCTTTTTGGTCTTTTCCCTAAATGTTTAACTCCTAATCTAAGTCGGTTATGCCCTTAACCCAGACCCTATATAAGGTTCCTAAGCCTAATTTTACTCATTCTAAATCATTCCCATATTCTCCTCTCTCAAATATTTCTCTCTCTAGAAAGTTTCTCTCAATTCTCAAGGAAGAAGAAGGGCTAGAATCCTCTATTGAAGTCATCAATTCTTAGCAATTTCTTGTGGGCTTTGTTGAGGTATGTTAGCATTCACCATTGGAGCCCTTTCCTCCAATGGGTCCCTAGTCTTCTTTAATTTTAAAGGATCAATTCCCCAAATTAAGTTAGGGTTTTGATCAATTCTTATGGGTTCTTCAATGATGATTTTCAATTATTGATTTTATGATTTCTAGTGCACGAATTAGCGTGATAAAGTAATTTAGTACACGAATTAGCGGGATTTATATGATTTGATGTAGAAATTGGATGAACCCATGCTATTTCCCCAAATTTCGAAATCTAGGCTTTGATTGGTGAGTTGAATTATGAAGTGATGAATTTGATGAAATCTCTATGAATCCATGCATGAATTATGATTCCTAAGCTAAGACTTTTCATGAATGATATTATGAATGACCTAAAGATGGTTTTATGAAATCAAGCATGTTCAATCAAAATCTATGATTTTACTCTATTATGTGGGTTCCTTCAATTATGGTCAAATTGGCTTGTCTATGGCTTTTAAGCATGAGTTTGCATTGAATTGCATGAATTAAGAGAAATTCTCATGAAGCTATGTGAACCCTATGATATGCAAACTATGAGCATGATGAACTATGTAAAGATGAAGTTTATGAAATTATGCATGTCTCATATGAAGTTAAGTGATGAATTAAGGGTGTTTTGAGATTGAAGTACCACAGTATATGTTATGATTGATGTTATGGTTGAGTTGTGAAAGGGTTTCTTACGTAATACTCCCACTATGGATTTAAAATGAACAAGAGGCGATTACCCATGTTCTTAAGGAGCTATTCTAATGAAGGGACAAGAGGCGGTCACCCATGTCTACTAATAATGAACTTATGACTAATGATAGACAAGAGGCGACTACCCATGTCTACGTATGATAATTAAAATATGTCTAATCCGTGGAAATTATGCTTAGCACCGAGTGGACAAGTGGCGATTACCGATGTCCCATAAACTACGTGCCACCATAGGATGATGGTCTATGATGGACATTAGCTAGTGGATCCACGTAAGCTAGAAGTTAAGGTCTTACCTTGGCAAGTAAGGCAACCTCTTTTCGGTGTGGGGTAGACACCGGATTCCATGTTGATAGCTCACATGGTCTTATATGTCGGTTTAAGGCTATTCCCCACAACTAATGAACAAATGTATTGATTATGATGTTTCTCAAGTGAAGTAAAGATGTTTAGCTTGCTTTGACCGTTGTTTATGTTTAATGTTTTCTAACCCTTATCATGTTTAGCTTGGTCATTGCATGTCATGAAAATGTCCCATTTTAGCATGTTTTAAATGATTTCATGCATTGCTATCATACTTGGTACTTGATTGTACTAATGCATACTCTTTCCTACATTGACTTGTTGATGTAGGGTGTGGCTATTCTCCATCCACTCGTGGCTAGAGTTTAGTAGATTTGTGAAGACTTGGTGAGTCCTCATCCATCCGAGGACATAGCCTAGTTGTTCTTACTTTTATGTTCTTTCTTTTGACATTGTATGGGGTTACGTCCCAAAACTTACTTTCCTTCTTATGTTAGATTGGCTTTGAGACATGAGATGTAGACTTCCGCTACTTTGCTTAAATACTTTGATATGACATTGCCTTTTGAACTCTTAATCTTTACGATCTTGTATGTATGTATGCTAAGTGGCTTGTATGTGGCCTTTCAGGGTCTCGTACGCCATGTCACGTGTAGGGGGTACCTTGGGTCGTGACAAACTTGGTATTCAGAGCACAAGGTTTTAGAAAGATCCTTGGATGTCTCATAAGCCGAGTCAAGTAGAGTTTTTTTTCATGTGTGTGAAGCGCGCCACATTTAGGAATGAGAAGCTATAAGACGTTTAAGAAACTTCACATCTTTCATTACTCCTAAGTCGTGCCATAGAGTTTAACTCTATATGTATCTCTCTCCTAATTCCTATCCTATGCATTTCAGGATATGGCTACCCGAAGAGCTTATGCTAGAAGAAATGCGGGAGAGAATGTGGATCAACAAGCTCCTCCTCATGCTCCACAAGTTTCGATCGACCCTTTGGCTGAACAAGTATCTAATGCAGAGTTTAGGGTTGCTTTTCAAGTGTTGGCCCAAGCCGTGACGGCTCAAGCCAATAGAGAGGTTGTGGCCCCCGTGAACCCAAATGTGGGTACGATGACATCTAGGGTAAGAGACTTCACAAGGATGAACCCTCCAGAATTTCATGGTTCTAAGGTGGAGGAAGATCCTCAAGAATTCATAGATGAAGTGTACAAGGTATTGATGATCATGGGGGTAACATCGGAGGAAAAGACAGAGTTGGCCGCTTATCAACTCAAGGGTGTTGCTCAAGTTTGGTTCAACCAATGGAAGAGTGAGAGGGCGTTTAATGAGGGTTCTCTCGATTGGGAGAAATTCAAGGTTTCTTTCCTTGATAGGTTCTTTCCCCTTGATGAGGGAGGCAAGGTAGCTTGAATTTATCAACCTTCGTTAGGGAAGCATGAGCGTGAAAGAGTATGCTTTGAAGTTCACACAATTGTCCCGATATGCTCCTTCCATAGTTGCCGATCCTAGGGCAAGAATGACTAAGTTTGTCTCGGGAGTGTCTGAAATGTTGGTTAAAGAGTGCTGCACTGCTATGCTTGTCAATGATATGGATATTTATCGCCTTATGGTGTATGCTCAACAAATAGAGGAGGAAAAGCTCAAGAAAGGTCTAGAGAGAAAAAGAGGGCTAGAACCGGTGATGGTAACTTTTCACATTCAAGGTCCGATGGACATGGTCGCCCTAGATTTCTACAAAGGTTTTCCAGTCAAGGTTCTTCCAATGGTCCTTCCAAGTTCAACAAAGATAGGGTGTCTAACCCTAAGCCCCAAGGAGGAAATGGTGGTGCCTCTTCATTGACTACTTGTGCTAAGTATGGGAAGAAGCACAAGGGCAAATGTCTAGCGGGTTCTAATGCATGTTTTGGTTGTGGCAAGATGGATCACAAGATAAGGGATTGCCCCTTAGTAGCTAATAATGAAGGGGATAACCGTCGACGCACTCAACCTCAAAATCCATCAAGTTCTAGTGGGAATCAAAAGCAAAATCGGTTTTATGCACTTCAGGCTCGTCATGAGCAAGAGGGTTCTCCTGATGTGGTTACCGATATGCTGAAAGTCTTTCACTTTGATGTTAATGCTTTGCTTGATCCCGGTGCTACCTTGTCTTTTGTGACGCCATATGTGGCTATGAGGTTTGATGTTGTTCTGGATGTGTTGCTAGATCCTTTTCATGTCTCTACTCCGATTGGTGAATCTATTTTGGCTAAGAGAGTTTATAGAAATTGCCCCGTCTCTTTATCTCATAGAGTCACTTATTTTGATCTTGTAGAGCTTGATATGTTAGATTTTGATGTTATTCTTAGGATGGATTGGTTGCACTCTTGTTATGCTTCTATTGATTGTAGGACCCGAATGGTCAAGTTTCAATTTCCAAATGAGCTTATCCTAGAGTGATAGGGGGGAAATTCTATGGTTAGAGGTTAGTTTGTTTCTTGTCTTAAGGCTAGAAAGATGATTTCTAAGGGTTGCATATACCATCTTGTTAGGGTGAGGGATATAGATTCCGAAATCCCTACTCTTGAGTCGGTCCCCGTTGTTAATGAGTTTCCAAAAGTGTTTCCCGATGATTTACCCGGTATTCCTCCCGAAAGGGAAATAGACTTCGGTATTGACCTTCTCCCGGATACGCAACCTATTTCTATTCCTCCTTATAGAATGGCTCTGGCAGAACTTAAGGAGCTAAAGGAGCAATTGAAAGGCTTGTTGGATAAGAGTTTCATCCGACCAAGTATTTCTCCATGGGGTGCTCCGGTCTTGTTTGTAAGAAAGAAAGATGGTTCACTTCGTACATGAATTGACTACCGCCAACTGAATAAGGTTACTATTAAGAATAAGTATCCACTTCCAATAATAGATGACTTGTTTGATCAACTTCAAGGGGCTAGTTATTTCTCTAAGATCGACCTTCATTCGAGCTATCACCAATTGAGAGTAAAGGAAGATGATATTCCAAAAATGGCTTTCCGGACTAGGTATGACCATTATGAATTCCTAGTGATGTCATTTGGGTTGACAAATGCTCTGGCCGCATTTATGGACTTGATGAATAGAGTGTTTAGACGATATCTTGATATGTTTGTGATTGTGTTTATTGATGATATTTTGATCTACTCAAGGAGTGAGGGTGAGCATGCCAATCATTTGAGGATTGTCTTGCAAGTCCTCAAGGACCAACAACTCTTTGCAAAGTTTAGTAAATGTGAGTTTTGGTTGAGATCTGTAGCTTTTCTTGGTCACATTGTCTCTGGTAAAGGTATTGAAGTAGATCTTAAGATGACGGATGTGGTTAGAAATTGGCCTAGACCTCTATCACCTTCGGATATTCATAGTTTCTTGGGTCTAGCCGGTTATTATAGGAGGTTTGTTGAAAGTTTTTCTTCGATTGCTTCCCCATTGACTGCTTTGACTCAAAGAAGGTTAAGTTCACTTGGTCTAAAGCACGTGAGAAGAGTTTTCAAGAGTTGAAAGATAGATTTACTGCGGCTCCGATATTGACTCTACCGAAAGGGTTCAATGGTTTCGTGGTTTATTGTGATGCCTCGAGAATCGGACTAGTATGTGTTCTTATGCAAAACAGAAAAGTCATTGCTTATGCTTCAAGGATACTCAAGGTACATGAAAAGAACTATCCTACTCATGATTTAGAATTTGCGGCTGTTGTGTTTGCTTTAAAGATTTGGAGGCATTATTTGTATGGTGTATATGTGGACGTCTTCACCGATCATCAGAGTTTGCAATATTTGTTTAAACAAAAAGATCTAAATCTTCTTCAAAGGAGGTGGCTTGAGTTGTTAAAAGACTATGACATGAGTGTCCTCTATCACCCTGACAAGGCTAATGGGGTGGCGGATGCTCTTAGTCAGTTATTTATGGGTAGTGTTGCTCATATTGAGGATGGTAAGAAAGAGTTGGTTCGCGATGTTCATAGGTTGGCCCACTTGGGTGTTCGGTTGGTTGATTCCACTAAAGGTGGTGTTATGGTCCATAATGGTTCTGAATCAATCTTTGTGCATGATGTGAAGGCTACACAAGATCTTTATCCTAACTTGGTGAGTTGAAGGAAACGGTGCTCAAAAAGTCCATAGAGGCTTTCTCCCAAGGGGGAGATGGTGTGCTTCGATATCAAGGTCGTTTGTGTGTTCCCAATGTAGATAAATTAAGAGGACAAATTTTATCGGAAGCCCATAGCTCTCGATATTCCATTCACCCATGAGCTACCAAGATGTACCGTGATTTGTGGGAGGTCTATTGGTTGAATGGGATGAAGAAGGATATTACGGAGTTTGTGGCTAATGTCCTAATTGTCAACAAGTAAAAGTTGAGCACTAAAAGCCTGGAGGTTTGACCTAAGATATTAGTATTCCTACTTGGAAGTGGGAAGATGTGAATATGGACTTCATTGTTGGTTTACCACGCACCCGGTGACAACATGACTCAATTTGGGCTATTGTGGATCGTATGACGAAATCAGCCCATTTCATTCCCGTCAAAGTCTCTTATTCGGCGGAGAATTATGCTAAGTTGTACTTGAGATAGATGGTCAGATTGCATGGAGTGCCTTTATCCATTATCTTCGATCGTGGTGCACAATTCACTTCTCAATTTTGAAAATCTTTCCCAAGGGGTCTTGGTACTCTTGTTAAGCTTAGTACGACCCTTCATTCTCAAACCGATGGGCAAGCGGAGCATACTATCCAAACTTTGGGAGAAATTTTGAGAGCGTGTGTAATCGATTTCAAGGGTAATTAGGGTGATCATTTTCCTTTAATTGAGTTTGCTTATAACAATAGCTACTATTCTAGTATTGGTATGGCTCCGTTTGAAGCTCTTTTTGGTAGGAGGTGTAGATCTCATGTAGGTTGGTTCGAAGTTGGTGAAGTTACTTTGATAGGACCCGAGTTGGTGCATGAGGTTATGGAGAAAGTTTGACTTATTGGAGAAAGGTTGAAAATGGCCCAAAGTCGACAAAAGTCCTATGCCGATATTAGAAGGAGAGATTTAGAATTTGATGCAAATGATTGGGTTTACTTGAAAATTTCACCCATGAAGGGTGTAATGATATTTGGGAAGAAAGGGAAGCAAAACCCCCGTTATGTAGGCCCATATCAGATTGTGAGACGTGTTGGTAAGGTTGCTTATGAACTTGATTTGCCTAATGATTTGGCATTTGTACACCCAGTTTTCCATGTCTAATTGTTGAAGAAATGTGTTGGCGATCCGACCTCTATAGTGCCTTTGGAGAATCTTGGCCTAAACAATAGTCTTTCCTATGAAGAGGTCCCGGTTGAGATTTTGGACCGGCAAGTCCGAAAGTTAAGAAATAAAGAAGTTACTTCGGCGAAAGTTCTTTGGAGGAATCAATTAGTTGAGGGTGCTACTTGGGAGGTCGAGGTCGATATGATGTCCCGATATCCTCATCTCTTTCCTTCCGATCCCACTTTAGCTTGAGGTACCTAGTTCCTCATGGTTCATTCTTTTGGTCTCATGTGTCTTAGATATTCTCATGATTCCTCATTTATGAATGCTAATGAAGAGTTTAAATGTTGTGAAAATGAGTCAACTTGATTGATTTCTCTATGATTATGTGCATTGAATATGAGTTGCATAAAGTCTTCATGAAATGATGTGTTGAACATGCTTTAGCTTGGAGTTGATGTTTCCTCCTCAGATATGTGCATTTATGTGATTGCATTCTAGGTTGGGTTGTTAATTTTGTTCTTACCCTCCTCCTGATGTCTTGATTCTCATTCGAGGACAAATGTTCCACAGGGGGAGATAATGTAATACCCCAGATTCGAGGGTGGAATTTTTTTGAATTTTCTGGTTTACTGCCAGTAAAGACGGAAGCCACCTACGGTCCATCGATTGACTTACGGCCTATAGGTGGGAACCGTAAGTGGCCAGCCCAAGTTTTCAAAATGTCAAGTTTTAGAACCCCAACGACGGCCTGCCAGGATGGCCCATCGTTCAATGAACGAGTCGTAGGTAGGTCTCGTAGGTCCCTTCCAGACTTAGTCAAATTCTTAAGCTGTAAGTCCTGATCTACAGTTGCCATATACGGTCCGTCGTTTGACCTACGAGCCGTACATGGGGCCCGTCGTTGCAGGGTCCATGTTGACAGTTTCTGAACCCAACGACGGTTGACCATCGACGGTCCGTATATGGACTTACGGATCGTAGGTCCCGACCGTCAAAGGGTCTTGATAGTTATTAATTAAGGGCTTTTTGATATTTTCCCTAAATGTTTAACTACTAATCTAAGTCGGTTATGCCCTTAACCCAGACCCTATATAAGCTTCCTAAGCCTTATTTTAATCATTCTAAATCATTCCCATATTCTCCTCTCAAATATTTCTCTCTCTAGAAAGGTTCTCTCAATTGTCAAGGAAGAAGAAGGGCTAGGATCCTCCATTGAAGGTCATCAATTTTTAGCAATTTATTGTGGGCTTTGTTGAGGTATGTTAGCATTCACCATTGGAGCCCTTTCCTCCAATGGGTCCCTAGTATTCTTTAATTTTAAAGGATCAATTCCCCAAATTAAGCTAGGGTTTTGATCAATTCTTATGGGTTCTTCAATGATAATTTCCAATTATTGATTTTATGATTTCTAGTGCACGAATTAGCGTGATAAAGTAATTTAGTGCATGAATTAGCGTGATTTATATGATTTGATGTAGAAATTGGATGAACCCATGCTATTTCCCCAAATTTCAAAATCTATGCTTTGATTGGTGGGTTTAATTATGAAGTGATGAATTTGATGAAATCTCTATGAATCCATGCATGAATTATGATTCCTAAGCTAAGACTTTTCATGAATGATATTATGAATGACCTAAAGATGGTTTTATGAAATCAAGCACGTTCAATCAAAATCTATGATTTTACTCTATTATGTGGGTTCCTTCAATTATGGTCAAATTGGCTTGTCTATGGCTTTTAAGCATGAGTTTGCATTGAATTGCATGAATTAAGAGAAATTCTCATGAAGCTATGTGAACCCTATGATATGCAAACTATGAGCATGATGAACTATGTAAAGATGAAGTTTATGAAATTATGCATGTCTCATATGAAGTTAAATGATGAATTAAGGGTGCTTTGAGATTGAAGTACCAAAGTATATGTTATGATTGATGTTATGGTTGAGTTGTGAAAGGGTTTCTCACGTAATACTCCCACTATGAATTTAAAATGAACAAGAGGTGATTACCCATGTTCTTAAGGAGCTATTCTAATGAAGGGACAAGAGGCGGTCACCCATGTCTACTAATAATGAACTTATGACTAATGATAGACAAGAGGTGACTACCTATGTCTACGTATGATAATTGAACTATGTCTAATATGTGGGAATTATGGTTAGCACCGAGTGGATAAGTGGCGATTACCAATGTCTCATAAACTACGTGCCACCATAGGATGATGGTCTATGATAGACATTAGCTAGTGGATCCACGTAATCTAGAAGTTAAGGTCTTACCTTGGCAAGTAAGGCAACCTCTTTTCGGTGTGGGGTAGACACCGGATTCCATGTTGATAGCTCACATGGTCTTATATGTCGGTTAAGGCTATTCCCCACAACTAATGAACAAAAGTGTTGATTATGATGTTTCTCAAGTGAAGTAAAGATGTTTAGCCTGTTTTTACCATGGTTTATGTTTCATGTTTTCTAACCCTTATCATGTTTAGCTTGGTCATTGCATGTCATGAAAATGTCCCATTTTAGCATGCTTTAAATGATTTCATGCATTGCTATCATACTTGGTACTTGATTGTACTAACGCATACTCTTTCCTACATTGACTTGTTGATGTAGGGCGTGGCTATTCTCCATCCACTCGTGGCTAGAGTTTAGTAGAAGATTTGTGAAGACTTGGTGAGTCCTCATCCATCCGAGGACATATCCTAGTTGTTCTTACTTTTATGTTCTTTCTTTTGACATTGTATTGGGTTACGTCCCAAACCTTACTTTCCTTCTTATGTTAGATTGGCTTTGAGACATGAGATGTAGACTTTCGCTACTTTGCTTAAAAGCTTTGATATGACATTGTCTTTTGAACTCTTAATCTTTATGATCTTGTATGTATGTATGTTAAGTGGCTTGAATGAGGCCTTTCGGGGTCTCGTACGCCATGTCACATCTAGGGGGTACCTTGGGTCATGACAAAGATAGAATTTATGAAGTTTATATGAACTCATGCATGCTTTTATGGTTTCAAAAGCTATGATTCATGATGAAATTTATGAATGATGAAAAATTGGTTTTATGAAGTATGCATGTTCAATTATGGAAATTATGATGATTTATGAATTGCTTTAAGATTGAAGCTTAATTGAAGTTGTTGTTGAGTTGTGAAAGGGTTTCTCACGTAATACTCACACTATGAATTTGAAAGGAACAAGAGGTGATTACCCATATTTCTCAAGGACCTATTCCCAGGGTAGACACGAGGCGATTACCCATGTTCCCTAAAAGTAGACAAGAGGCGATTACCCATGTTCCATAATGATAGATAAAAGGCGATTACCCATGTCTACTAATGATAGAGAAGAGGCGATTACCCATGTCTACTAATGATAGAGAAGAGGCGATTACCCATGTCTAATAAATTTAAGATGAATTATGATTTATGACTATTATGTGGGAAATATGCTTAGCACCGAGTGGAACCGTGGCGATTCCCCATGTCCCATAAACTATGTGCCACCATAGGATTAGCTAGTGGATCCACGTAAGGTAGAAGTTCATGGTCTTACCTTGGCAAGTAGGACACCTCTTTTCGGTGTGGGGTAGGACACTGGATTCCATGTTGATAGCTGACATGGTCTTACATGTCGGTTAAAGGTAGTTTCCCACCATAATGAATTAAAATGACTTTCAAAGAAATTCTCAAGTTCTAAAGATGTTTAGCTTGCATTGACGTTGGTTTATGACTTATGCTTTTCAACTCTTTTTATATCATGTTTTAACTTGGTCATTGCATTTCATGAAAATGCCCCTTTTTAGCATGATTCAATGTTTTATTGCATTCCCCTCATACTTGGTACATTCTATGTATTAACGCTCACTTTTGCTTACATTGTCTCATAATGTAGGATTTGGCGCTTCTCCATCCACTCGTGGCTAGAGCTTAGTAGAAGGATTGTTGAAGACTTGGTGAGTCCTCATCCATTCGAGTACATAGCCTAGTTGTTATTTCTTTTATGTTTTTTTTCATTTTGGCATTGTATTGGATTACGTCCCAAATTTTATTTCTCTTTCTTATGGTAGATTGGCTTTGAGACATGAGATGTAGACTTCCGCTATTTTCTTAAAAGCTTTGATATGATATTGTCTTTTGAACTCTCAAATCTCTATAATCTTGTATGTATGCATGCTAAGTGTCTTGTATGAGGCCTTTCGGGGTCTTATACGCTATGTCACGGCTAGGGGGTACCTTGGGTCGTGACAGTACAATAGGAAGAGTTTTTCTGTAATCGCCTCCTAAAACGACAACTTTTCCACCAAATAATGCATTTATATCCATCAGATCTCTGAACAACAGATCAAAAACTTCTATCATTCTTCTTTTAGCCATAGAGACTTCATCCCAAACAATCAATTTTTCTTCTCGAATTAAACCTGCAAGCTAGCTTTCTTTACTTATGTTACAACTTGAATTTTCATCCAAATCAATAGGAATTTTAAAACGTGAATGTGCTGTACGTCCACCTGGAAGAATAGAAGCAGCAACACCAGAGGTAGCTATTGCTAAAGCTATATACCCCATAGATCGTATAGTTGCTAATAAGGCACGGTATAAAAAAGTTTTTCCTGTACCTCCTGGACCATCTATAAAAAATGCTTCTGCCTTATTTGAAAATATTCTCTCTGTAATCATATTATATGCAATCATTTGATTTTTGTTCAACTTCTTATGTAAGAGAATATCATCCTTGCTAACAACAATATATCTCTCAAAATGAACACCCTTTGCCTCTCTTGCTGCTGCAGAAGACCTGATACTTTCTGTAATGAGTTCGTATTCATTTATATCATGGCCCATAGAATGCAGAATGTCATTGATATGATTTAAGCTTGATATCAAATTTCCTTTCTTTCAATAGTTTGTAACATTTTATAGTCCTCGACCATTGAATCTTCAAATTGCTCCCATAATTTTCTTGGGTTGACAGGAGCACAATATACCAATAATGTAGCAAATAAGCGCCTTAAACTATGGGGCATTTGATAACTGGCAGCTTCAGACATACAGTCTACGAAACTGTTATCACAATGTTATAATCCTCTTTTCTCTACAGATTCTCTAAAAGTAGCACAACGCTCTCCATCCACTGTTAGAAATCCTCGTATGATGTTGGTGCTCGTACATGCATTAATATTAATCTAAGATAATATCGTTCTCCTTCAGTACGATGACATGTTACAATTCGTCCAACAGCACAATGCTTTTGTCTATGGGCCCAAAATTTTTCACTGGATGACCACACAAAATACTCAGGAAATTCTTTGTATAATAAGTTGAGCTCAATAGCATATTTTTCAGTTTTGTTCATATAGAAAAATTCTGTTAACATTGTTTTTCTGATCATTGGATTATTCAGAATTGTATTTATATCTGTATTGCTCTTAAAAGAACCAAATTGTTGGTCTTGAAGGTGTAACTGAAGGCGATAAACGCTCGGAGACATTTCACTTATAGTAAAACCAAAGAGACGCCATACAACCTTAGGAGGAGATATCCATCTAGCAGATCGATATTCTTTTACTTCATCTATCTCTATGGCTGCATCATTAGTTTGTACACAGAATGCAATCATGTCATGACCTTTACAAATGTATTTGTAGAGATACTTCACAACTTTGATGTCGGAGCAAACTTCAACATTCATGTGACAATTGAATTTTTCAAGTAAATACGGATTGTATGGAACCACCCAAGAGTTATCTAAGTATTGTTGTCTTACTTTCACAACTTCTCCTGTATTTCATCTTTTGTAAATTGGATAAGAAATTCTCCCTTTTGATGTTTGATCAGCAAACTTTTTTGGATATTTGAACTTGCAATAACCCTTTTTTTGGGTACAAGAATTTGTCGGATTTAAACTACCACAAGGACCATGCATCATATGCTTAATGACAAGCTTACGCAAATCTGATTCTGTATTTTCATCTGGTAATTCTGGTCTAATTATATCATCGTATGCCTAAGCTGCCAATAGCTGGTGCTCATTACTCAATATAATAAGGGAATGAGCATGGTGTAAACCCCATTTTTTGAACTCGACAATGTACATATAAGCAAGAACCTTTCCAAAGATATTTCTCTTTAGTATATTCGTTTTTAGTTCTTCTACTTTAGCTCGGAATACTCAGCTAATCAAATCAGGTCTATTTTGTACCTCATCACTTGATGATAGATATTCTTTTATTTCTGGCCAAGATGGGTTACATGTTATAGTTATGAATAGATTAGGATTTCCAAAATGTTGAACTAATGCAATAGCATCCATATAACGTTGGCGCATATCTCTAGGTCCACCTGTAAAAGAATTTGGTAGAAATGTTTGTTTTCCAACATTACAAGCATCCCGTTCACCAAGTCTCAAAATATCAAAAAGTCCTTGTAGTATGCTCATTCTGAACAAATCTGGATTAAATGAAACAAAGTCTAATCTTTGTGTTTCTAATTTTATGTAAAAATCAATCGAATATTGTTGTAATAATCTTCCTATATGCCAAATTTCATCTTCGTCATCATTCCTCATCTGAAGTTTATAGCAATAATTTTCTCGAACCGAAACTTTGTCTCTTTTATTTTTTCCTTTTTGTAAAATCTGGGCTTCCATATCAAGATATCCATCAATAAAGGCAAATTTTTTTATACTTGGCAATTGTTCAAACTCAAACAAAGCAAGATTTCTGCAAATATTTTGTCCACTGTGAAACTTTTTAATACCACAATGCCATCCGCCTTGTCCGTGTGGAAATAATAAAGGGTATTGCAAAGGATCATAACATCCAAAATAATAGTTGCCTCTTTGTGTTCTGTCACTGTGTGTATAAATTTGAACATGCGGTGCATGAGTAGTACAATTATCATTTTCATCAACCCATATTGCTGCAATCTCTGTAGAAGTAGGCAGATTATATACTCGTTGATCCAATCCAGCGTCACATTTTAGTGCTATGTGGAAATTTTGCAAGTTTGGTGTGTTTGCTAAAGATCGGAGAAACATTGAATATGGATTATCTTTTAGTATGTTCATAAGTTCAATCACTATTGATTTGTGCAATTAATCAGAGCAAGCCATTCTATTTTCAAGCTCGTTCATGTTATCATAAAAGTACAACTGTAAGTTTCTTGGTTTTGTTTCTCTGGGATATAAAGAATCTATCAAGTCATACATTTGTCCCTGAACTTTAAATGTATAAATACCACGATTTTACTTAGCTAAATCTTTGTCGTAATTAACACCAAGTGAAGTAAATGCAAATAGATTGTTATATGTTTTGATGTATGTTTGAATATGCTTGGATTCTGCATCATTTCTCATATATAAATTTTTCAGAGTAGCTGGCATTCGATGGGAGGTTAATTTGATCGTACCTTTTCCACAACAGAATCCGAGGGCTTCATATTGAAATCTTTTGGCAGCGCAAAACTTGCAATCTGGAACTTTTAGTAGGTGAACATAATTAGATTGTAGCTGACTAATATTAGCAGCAATATTTTTACCCTTTGCAAGACCTGCATATTGCAAACAACTGTAAGTAATTAAAATAGGAAAATGGTAAAATCAATAAGGGGTCATACTAACCATTGGTTCTAACTGCTTCAAAGATTTCAGTATGTGAATTATTTGTGGTGCCCGAGTTGAACCTGATTTATAACAATTATTAATGAATCAATATGTACAATAGACACAAAGTGAAGGAGACTATAACTTCCTAGCTTACCTTTTTCAAACGCATAAAAAGGATAAATCAATTTTTTTCTCGGTCAACAACATTTGATGAAGGAAGAGCTCTATGCTCAGTAACTGCATAATAAGAGTGTAATGTTATTGTGTACTTGAGATGTATATGGCAGCCAAAAGAATCAATTTAACTAAAGTTTCATGTTAGTGCTCATCGATAGTTGAAACCCTTTCAAAGGTTAAAGCATCCGACACATTTGAGCTGACTAATGTGGAACTTAATTTAACACAAATATCTACCAAATGAACGTACAAACAAATGTAGGAATAGATGGTCGACAAAGATTAAGAGGTTTATATTTTTCAAAAACTCCAGAGGGATGGACTATTTTTTTCCCTTTGTAACACAGATGATGTCGTAAAAATATCAGACGTACTAACTACTATCAGAAAAATGTTTATAAGCATGAATAACAACATACATATAGGAATATAGGAAGTGATCAATTAGATGTCCCAACCTGACTTTGAAATAGAGGAAGAGCATCCAACATCAAGATTATCTTGACTAAGACGTCTTGGTTCAGCAGGATAGGAAGAGTTTGAATATCCAAGAATTCACTTAGTTGTTGCTTCTCTTTTATTGAGGCGTCGTTGTAGCAAAAGTGCCTTTTTTTGAGATGTGGGCATATTTTGATAAGCTTCGCGTTGTTTGGCATTTTTATTGTAAAATTCTGTTCATTGGTAGGATGCTTTCTTGTTTGTTGAGGATTCATTGATACTCTAATCACTTTACTAATCTATAGTACAACACCAAAGACATCGTAAAGAATCACAACACCAATAAATTGAATATATACAAAGATTCTATTTTGGAGAAAATTTAACAAATAATTTGGAGCATAAGTACTTTTAAAGCATCACTATGATTTAAGATAGTAATGTTAATTTGGAGGCACACGAAAGGAAAACAGAAATTCATTAGTTTTATTTTATTGAAGTAACAGCTCCAACGCTAGAGTGGGTGGAAGAATCCATTTTTGCGACCCAAGTTTGGGGTCCATTGGCCTAAGCTCTGTGGCCTCAAGTATTTAGTGAGGTCAGTTTTATTTTATTTTTATTTTGATTGTTTCACCCATTTGCTGCTAACGTGAATTTGGTAAGTTGCACTCATTTGTTGGTAATAGAGATTTGCCTTGATTGATTTCTTCTTCACCACTTTTTCTTGGTTCAAAGTTTTATCTGGCTTTCAGCTAATTACCAAGATACCCACAATTATAATCGAAAGCAACCTAAATCTTTCACGGAAGATCCTGTTAGAGAAGGATGAAATTTTTCTGGATGTATAGAAGCCAACTATTGACATATGCCCAATTTTTCAATGTACCAAACTTATTAGCAACAATTTTCTTAATTCCTATTTCATTTTTCTATTCTTCCATTTCATTTTGCATTTCCATCAGACACCAAAATGAAAATTCAGGGAAAAAAATTGTTAGTGTTTTGGTAGATGTTTGAGGACCTAATCACCAAGTAGTTCAAAATTATAAACAAAGGTAACTTAACATTATGAGGGAAAGCAAGCTAAATCTTTCATCGAAAGAAGCATCCAACAAAAATATTTTTGCAACTAAAACCCAAGACTAATCTCAAATATAAATTAGATAATATGATAATATTGTATAAAGTAAAGAAAAAATAGTAGAAAACTCTTACCTGGTAGCTGCACAACTAACAAATGTAAATGGAGCAGCAATTTCAGCAACACAACACCCAAAACGAAGGAAAAACACAGGGAAGAAGATGATAAACCATGAAGTGAAAAGGAAGAAAAGGAAAAGTGAAAGATGCAGATAGGAAGAAGTGAAAAGGTTGTAGAAAGTTCCTTCTAGAAATATTAAATAAGTACACCTGGAAAATGAATGGGCTGCCAACTAAATAAATATTGTAGGACAAAAATGACGGGAATGACCCTAAGCTGCTCTATTCTCTTCTATTATATATATATATATATATATATATATATATATATATATATAGTTTGAAATCTCCGAAATTACTCTATAACTTTTGCCTTAGAGGCAATACTTAGCCCAAAGACTTTCAAAGAACAAGTTACGTCCCACGGGCAAGAGTTGACACTGTCTTATTGTGTCTTGATTTATGAGATGTTCTATAACTCTTGCCTTAGAGGCAAGACTTATACCAAGAACATCACAAGTTATGCCCCATGGGCAATACTTGACACTACTACATTGTATCTTGATTTACCATATGCTCTACAATTCTTGCCTCTTAGCCCAAGGACTTCCAAACAACAAGTTTCCCCATGGGTAAGACTTGACAATATCACATTGTGTCTTGATTTATGAAATATTCTATAACTATTGACTTAGAGGTAAGACTTGTTAGCTCAAGGACTTCCAAGAAACAAGTTAAGCCTCATGGGCAAACTTGACACTACCACATAATTTTTTGATATATTAGATGCTCTATAGCACTTGCCTTAGAGGCAAGACTTAGCCCAAGGACTTCAAAGAACAAGTTGTTCCTCATGGGCTACATTTTACACCAGTTTTACTAAGTCTAACTTCTGGGGAACACAATAAATTTTGCCTTAGATGCAAAACATAGCTCAGGGTTAAAAAATAACATATGCCTCATGGGCAATAGTATACGCTATTTCACTATGTCTAACTTATGAGATGCTCTATAACTCTTGTTTTAGAGGCAAGACTTAGATCAAGAACTTCAAAATAACAAGTTATTCCCTATGGAAATAACTTGACACTACCACATTGTGTCTTGATTTATGAGATACTTGATAAACGCTCAACTATGTCCCATTTTTCAGAGCATAGGCTGTCGTATGCAAAACAATACCTAACTTTAAAGGCCGGGGTCGAACCACAGGGATTGGAAGATGGTATCCTGCTCGAATTGATTTGGTAATCCAAAACAAACTAGAAAATTGAATTCTCAACACACACACACACACACACACACACACACATATATATAATTGGGGGATTCTTAAGAACAACTTATAATTATCAATATCTGATAACGCTCAACTACACCTTTTATAATTCAACGTGTAGCCGGTTGTTAGCAATATAAAACCCAATGAAGAGTTGGGGTCGAATACCACAAGGAATGGTAAGTAAGATGTCACAACCTAAAGTACCTTCTAGACGTGACATGGCGTATAAGTCCCCGAAAGGCCCCATACGAGCCACTTAGCATACATCATACAAGATAATATTTGTTAAGAGTACAAAAGGACATTTTCAAATGAATAAGAGTTGACAAAAGTAGAGGAAGTCTAACATAGTCTCAAAGCCATCTAATACATGAATAGGAGGAAATTTGGGACATAACCCATACAAGTTCAAAAGTAAAGTGACATGAAAATATAAACGTGGCATTGTCCTCAAAGTGTGAGGACTCACCAAGTCTTCAAAATCTCTAAGTACTCACTAGCCACAAGCGGGAGGAGAGGGATCATCAAGCCCTACATTATGAGACAATATAGGCAAAAAGTATGCGTTAGTACATGGAATGTACCAAGTATGATAGCAATGCACAAAGTTATAAAATCATGCTAACGGGGACATTTACATGATATGCAATGACCAAGCTTTATTATAAATGACATGTTAGAAAACGTAAATAATAATCATGGCCAATGCAAGTTAAACATCTTAAAGCAACATTTGAAAACACCTTTAAAAGCAACTTTTGTTCATTATCATGGGAAGTGAGCCTTAACTGACATAGACCATGTGAGCTATAACATGGAATCCGATGTCTACCCCACACCGAAAAGAGGTGCCCTTACTTGCCAAGGTAAGAACCATAGCTTCTAGCTTAAGTGGATTCACTATCTAATGTCTATCTAAGACAATCATCCTATGGTGGCACATAGTTATGGGATAAAGAGATTGTTACTAGAAACCCGACCTCTACTAACGGGAGAGCTTCCATCTCAATATCCACTCGGTGCTAAGCATAATTCCCACGGATTTAATCATAATTCATAACTTATCTCATCATTAGAGGACATGGATAATCGCCTCTTGTCTTATCATTAGAATAGCTCCTTAATCTTGATTCAATGTTTAGTTGAGAAAACCTTTCAACCCTTATGAATCCTTCATGTGAGAAAGATCCTTTCACAAATCATGTTTTGAGTAGTATGTGAGAAATCCTTTCACAACCCAACAACAACAACATTTATGCTTCACTTTCAAAGCAAGTCTTAAATCATCAATTTCATAATTTGAACATGCATAACTTCATACAATTCATCCTTTGATCATTCATAAACTTCATCATAGACTTATAGCTTAGAAATCATAAATCAAGCATGGGCTCATATAAGTTCATCTTAAACCATTGAATTAACTCATTTCATGCATAAATAAACATAATTCAATCAATTAGATCATAATTGGAAAGAACCCATGAAATTGAAGAAAACCCTAATTTCAATTGGAGATTCTAACTTGTGAAAATTGAAGAATTTAGGAACCCTACAGAGGAAAGGACTCCATAGGTGAAGAACTATCATACCTTGATGCCAAAATCCCACTAGCAATGGATGATTAGGAGGCTTGATCTTGAAATCCTAGATTCTTCTTCTTCTTCTTTAAGCTTCTAGAGAGAAATATTTAGGGGAAAGATTTGGAGGGATTTAGGTAAACTTTGAAAAGTGATTAGAAAGGGTAGAATTTAGGCTTAGAAGGCTTATATAGGGTATAGGATTAGAGCTTAACAGACTTAGATTAGGAACAAATCAATTAGGAAAAAGACCAAAAAGTCCTTAAAAATGACTGCTGGATCTCGACCTACAGTCCGTAGGTCCAACTACGGACCGTCCTAGTCAGCCATAGAAAGATTTAGAAACTATGATTTTGGAGCTTCAAATGACGGGAATCCATGTACGGTTCGTAGGTCCATTGATGGACCGTACATACCAACTGTACGTCTAATCTTGAACCCTTAAAATTTTACTAAGTCAGGAAATGACCTACGAGACCTACCTACGGTCCGTAGAAACAATGATGGACCATCCCGATGAGTCGTAGAAAGGATCTTGAAACTTGACATTTTGAAAATGTTTACCCTGCTATCTATGGTTCCCACCTATGACTCGTAAGTCAACCTATGGTCCTTAGATGGCTTCCTTCAGTACTGGCACCAGTTTTGAAAAACCAGAAATTTTCCTTCTTTTTGAATCCGAGGCGTTACAATAGAATTCAACTCACGAAGTGAACTCACGTACTAAACTTTTGTAAGTCGGATTAATCAATTTAAATATAAACGTAAGTTCGAGAGATTTTAGATTATCAATAGTGAGATGTTTAACAAGATGTTAATACAAGTGAAGAAACAGGGAGATTCAACAAGTAAGAAGGAAATCTTAGGAGTGTGCATAATTGAACACCAATTTCGTATTGTGGGTAATTGTATTGCTCAAAATAGTTGCTTATATATTTGTCAATCAACTATTACATTTCATGTGGGTTTTATCAAACCTCAACATGTATCACATTTAAAACTTAATCAAACACCTTAATTCAACCCTTTTTATCAAGCAAGGCTAGCATATGCATTTAATCAAGCAATTATCAACTAGTTCTTCCACCCCAAACACCTTTCACAAGCAAGTTTATAGATCTTAATCTAGAAAACAGTTTGCAACCTCAAATCATGAATGAAAACATGAAGAACTAGATGAACCCATTTCAAAACAACATTTAATTAAGCAATAATAACAACCCACGAACTAATTAGGCATCCAATTACATAGCACAATCCTAAGACTTTGGGGTTTTAGCCACACATTCTAGAAATTGAAAGAGTGTTACCAAAGTAATTGTTCTCCATCAAAGCTAGAAGTGCTTCAATCCTCAATTCGAGTCAACCCAAATAAAAACCCCAATTTCCCAAGTTTTAGCTAGAAAAATCTCCAACAGCTTTAGAAGTTTCTAAGTAGAAAATATTCTGAATAGTCAAGGATGGTGTTTCTCTCTTCTAAAATCAATTTTTATCTTTCCAAAAGTTGGCAAAAGTTTCACTTCAAAACATCCATCGACGACATTAGTTGGGTTCGCTGAAAAGCTTGGTGAGTCACCGTGTATTATACCTTATCACCCAATATTACATTTTAGCCTCACTTTAGGTCTTCAAGTCTTAGACACTTTTGGCAAGCCCGATGGAGTCCGCCAATCCTAATCGGTGAGTCACCATTTATCTTGTCTCTCGTTGAGTTGGCTTGAGTTTATGCGCAAAGTTCTCTGGCCTTTTGTAATACCCTGAATTCGAAAGGGTGGAAAATTTCTGATTTCTAGGTTAGTGTCAGTAATGACAGAAGCCACCTACGGTTCGTAGGTTGACGTACGGCCCGTAGGTGGGAACCGTGGGTGGCAGGCTAATGTTTTCAAAGTATCAAGTTTCAGGACCCCAACGACGGATTGCTAGGACGGGCAGTCGTCCAGTGTATGAGCCGTAGATGGGACCCGTCGTTGCAGGGACCAAGTTATCAGTCTCTGAACCCAACGACGATTGACCAGGACGATCTGTGGTTAGACCTACAGACCGTAGGTCGAATCATCAATGGGGTCAGGCAGTTAAAATTTAAAGGGGTCTTTTGGTCTATTCACCCAATGACTTATTTATCAACTAAGGCCGGTTCCTAACAATTACTAACACTATATAAGCCCTTTTAATCCTAAAATATACCCTTCCAATCACTTTGCAAATTCCCTAAAATATTTCTCTCACTAGAAGTTAGAAGAAGAAGAAGAAGAAGAAGAAGGAGAAGAAGGAGAAGAAGGGAGAAGGAGAAGGAGAAGGAGAAGGAGAAGGAGAAGGAGAAGGAGAAGGAGAAGGAGCAGGAGCAGGAGAAGGAGAAGGAGAAGGAGAAGGAGAAGGAGAAGGAGAAGGAGAAGGAGAAGAAGAAGAAGAAGAAGAAGGAGGAGGAGGCAAGCTAGGGTTTAAGAAATCAAGTTTTTCTTCATCAATTGTTTAAGGAATTGATCACTAAGGTATGATAGTCTTCATCCATGGAGCCCTTTCCTTCCATGAAATCCCTAAAATCTCTAATTTTCAAGTTAGAAATTCTCAATTGAATTAAGGGTTTTCTTCCATGCTATGGGTTCTTTGCAATGTTGCTTCAATTGATTGTTTTATGAACTTTGAAGTATAAATTGAGTTGAATTTCATGAATTTAGATGAATCCCCATGAACCCATGCCAATTCCCCCAATTTTGAAATCTATGCTTTGTTGGTGGGTTGAATTATAAAGTGATGAATATTATGAAATCTCTACGAATCCATGCATGAATTATGATTTCTAAATTAAGGTATTCATGATGAGATTATGAATGACCTAAGGATGGTTTTATGGAAACAAGTATGTTCAATCAAAAACTATGATTTTTCCTCTATTATGGGGTTCCTTCAATTATGGTCAAATTGCATTGTTTATGCCTTTCTAAGCATGAGTTTGCATTGAATTGTATGATTTAAGAGGAATTTTCATGAACCTATGTGGACCCTATGATGTGTAAGTTATGAGAATGATGAACTATGCAAAGATGAAGTTTATGAAATCATGCATATCTCTTATGAAGCTAATGATGAATTAAGGGTGCTTTGAGATTGAAGCATCAAAGTTTGTGATATGTTAATGTTGTTGAGTTGTGAAAGGAAATTCTCATATATTACTCAACCCATGAATGTGAAAGGTTTTCTCACATGTAATGATTCATAACTTGTTGAAAGGCTTGCTCAACTAAATTTGAGTAGATGATTAAGGAGCTACTCTAAGAAGGGACAAGAGGCGATCACCCATGTTCCCTATTGTAGACAAGAGGCGACTACCCATGTCTACTCATGATAATTGAAATATGTTTAATCCGTGGGAATTATGCTTAGCAACGAGTGGACAAGTGGATATTACCCATGTCCTATAAACTATGTGCCACCATAGGATGATGGTCTATGCTAGACACTAGCTAGTGGATCCACGTAAGCTATATGTTAAGTAAAGGGTCCTACCTTGGCAAGTAGGATGGCCCTATCTGTGTGGGGTTAGACACCGGATTCCATGTTGTTAGCTCACATGTGCATATATGTCGGTTAATGCTACTCCCCACAATAAAGAACTTAAGTGCTTTCATGATGTTTCTCAAGTAAAGTAAAGATGTTTAGTGTAATACCCCATCTTTCAAAGGAATGAAAGATGCAGAATTTACCTGTAGGCACTGACCTACGGAGGCCACTTACGGGCCGTAGTCAGGTTGACGGGCCGTAGGTGAGAAGCCGTCAATGGCTCTGTCAAGTTCAGTGATTCTCAGTATCTGAAGTGTGATCTACGGAGCAGTAGGACGGATCGTGAGTCAGTTGATGGTCCGTAGAAAGGAGTCGTAGATGTCCCCCAGACTTGGTTAAATTCTTGAACCTCAGGCTGTGATCCACGGTTGAGGTGTACAATCCGTAGATGGATCTACCAACCGTAGATTGAAGCCGTCGTTGCAGGGTCCCCAGATACCAACTCTCTGAATCTTTTGACGGTTCAACAGGATGGTTCGTCAACGGATGTACGGACCGTAGGTCCTAACCGTAGATGGGCCCCGACAGTTTTTAATTAAGGGCTTTTTGGTCTTTTCCCTGGTTAATTCTAACTAAGTTGATTTTACCCTTAATGAAGGTCCTATGTATAGTTCTCTATACCAAAATCACTTCATTCTAACTCATTCCCTAAATTCACCTCTCAAATATCGAAATAACTAGAAAGGTTGTTAGAATCCCCCTCTTCTAGAAGGATCATCTACAAAGCTATTCGTTTTATCTGTATTCAGACCAAAAGCTGACATAGATGTTAAGGGTAGAATTCTTTTTTTTTTTTCGAATTTTGTTCACATCTTAGATCTATAAATTTTTTCTCTCTCTAAAAGAAATCCTCTCTAGCTTAAGGAAGAAGAAGAAGCTAAGTCCTCCATTGAAGATCATCCAATTTCTTCCAATTTCTAGTGGGCTTTGCTAAGGTATGATGGTATTGACCAATGGAGTTGCTTCCTCCATTGGGCCCTCCATTTTTTTCATGATTTTCAAGCTTCAATTCCCTTCAAGTAAGCTAGGGTTTGATCAATTGTTATGGGTTTTTCAAGTATGAGTTCTATTAATGATTTTATGCTTTGTAGTGCACGATCTAGCGTGGGTAAAGTAATTTAGTGCACGATCTAGCGTGAATTACATGATTATTGTAAGAATTGCATGAACCCCCATAATCCTAAGTAAATTCTCCCCAATTTGCTAGTCTATGCCTTGATTGTTGGGTTGAGACATGAATTGATGAAATAGATGGATCATTTAAGAATTTGAGCATGAATTGAGTATGAGTTGGGGTTAATTGCATGAAGTTAGCATGTTCAAGTAAAAAGCATGATTTTCCTCTTTTATGTGGGTTACTTCAAGTATGACTAAATTGCCTAGATTATGACTTTTAAGAGCTAGCTTGCATTGAGTTGCATGGTTTAAAATAAAGGAAATATGAACCCATTAGCTATGAAGAAAAAGAATGATAGAATCATTAAGAAAGAGGCTTATAGAATCAAGCATGTTTTATGTGAAATCTATGATATGTTGATGTTGAGTCTTGAAAGGGTTTTCTCATATAATGCTCAACCTAAGTTTATGAAAGGTTTTCTCATATGTAAAGGATTCATAACTTGTTAAAAGGTTTGCTTAACAAAAATTGAATCAAGAGCTTAAAGAAGCTATTCTAGGGGTGTAAGCTTGGACAAGTCCATGAAAGAAGAAACACTCAATGAAGTAAGCTTGGACTAGACCATGGTATGTGAAGTCATATTTAGCTTGGATTGGCAACCTCAGTAGTGCCTTTCCATGGATATCAATATTTATGATTGTATAGTGGGAATTATGCGTATAACCGAGTGGACGGGTGACAAGTCCCCATATGTCCTATGCCTATGTACCCCCGTAGGTGGTCTTTAACAGACCCATCTTAGCTTAGCTAGTGGATCCATGTAGGCTATGGTTCAGGATTCTACCTTGTTAAGTAGAATGGCCCTTTTTCGGTGTAGGGCAGCCACCGGATTCCATGTTGAGTTATTCCATGGTCTACAGATCGGTTTGAGGCTTTTCCCACACTTTAGCTTGCACAATGATGCATGGGTTACTAAAAGTAAAGTAAAGAAAAGAAGAGTAAACGAAAGATGATTTAGCTTGCTTTGGCCATGGTTTATGCTTTATGTTTTATGCTATTTGCTTTTATGCCTTATCATGTTTAGCTTGGCCAATTGCATGTCATGTTAATATTTCAGTTTCTAGCATGTTTTATGAGCTTATATGCATGGATATCATATTTAGTACTTTATTATGCTAACGCATACTCTTGCCTGCATCAACTTCTTTGGTGTAGGACGTGGCAGTTCTCCTACTCGTGGCTAGAGCATTGACTTAGAGTTGACAAGAAGACTTGGTGAGTCCTCATCCATCCGAGGACATACCCTTGTTGGATTTTACTTTGATGTCTTTCCTTATGTTGGATATTGTATTGGGCTGCGTCCCTATCACTTTTCTTTGTATTCTATGATGTTAGAAGGCATTGATACATGAGATGTAGACTTCTGTTGTTTTGAGTAAAGCTTTGATATAAAATGCTCTTTTGAACTCTTATCTCTCTATTATCTTGTATGTTATGTATGCTAAGGGCTTGTATGAGGCCTCTCGGTGTCTTGTACGCCGTGTTACAATTAGGGGCTACTCTGGGTCGTGACATTTAACTTGCTTTGACCATGGTTTATGACTTATGTTTCTAACCTCTTTCATGTTTTAGCTTGGCCATTGCATGTCATGAGAATGTCCCATTTTAGCATGTTTTAATTGATTTTGTGCTTTGCTATCATACTTGGTACTTGATTGTACTAACAAATTTTCTTGCCTACATTGACTTGTTAATGTAGGGCTTGGTTATTATACATCTATTCGTGGCTAGAGCTTAGTAGAAGGATTGTTGAAGACTTGGTGAGTCCTCATCCATTCGAGGACATAGCCTAGTTGTTCTTTCTTTTATATTCTTCATTTTGACATTGTATTGGGTTACGTCCCAAATGTTATTTCTCATTCTTATGTTAGATTGGCTGGAGATATTTGATGTAGACTTTCGCTAATTTCTTAAAAGCTTTGGTATGAAATTGTCTTTTGAACTCTTAAATCTCTATGATCTTGTATGTATGTATGCTAAGTGGCTTGTATGGGGCCTTTTAGGGTTTTGTACGCCATGTCACATCTAGGGGGTACCTTGGGTCGTAAGTAACTTGGTATTCAGAGCACAAGATTTTAGATAGATCCTAGGATGTCTCATAAGACACATCGAGTAGAGTCTTGTTCATGAGTGTGTTGCACGCCACATTTATGAATGAGAGGCTATAAGAGGTTTAGGAAACTCCACTTCCTTCAACATTTCACACTCATGCGATAGAGTGCAACTCTATATGTCTCTCTCTCCTAATCTCTATCCTATGCGTTTCAGGATATGGCTACCTGAAGAGCCTATGCTAGAAGAAATGCGGGAGAGAATGTGGAACAACAAGCTCTTCCTGAAGATCCTCAAGTTCCAGCTTACCCTTTGGCCGAACAAGTAACTAACGCGGAGTTTAGGGCAGCTTTTCAAGTGTAAGCTCAAGCCATGATGACTCAAGCCAATAGAGAGGTTGTGGCTCCCGTGAACCCAAATGTGGGTATGATGGCATCAAGG
Organism: Solanum appendiculatum; assembly: GCA_018342035.1. Classification (NCBI taxonomy): domain Eukaryota; kingdom Viridiplantae; phylum Streptophyta; class Magnoliopsida; order Solanales; family Solanaceae; genus Solanum; species Solanum appendiculatum. The sequence continues at coordinate 202,026 of JAGDQO010000315.1, forward strand.
GTGAGGGACTTCATTAGGATGAACCCTCCGAAATTTTATGGCTCTAAGATTGAGGAAGATCCTCAAGAGTTCATCAATGAGGTGTACAAGGTGCTAATGATCATAGGTGTGACGCTAGAGGAAAAGGCGGAGTTGTCCTCTTATCAACATAAGGGTGTGGCTCAAGTGTTGTTTGAGCAATGGAAGGGTGAGAGGGCGGAAGATGTGGGTCCTCTTGATTGGGAGAAATTCAAGGTTGCTTTCCTTGATAGGTTCTTTTCCCTTGAGATGAGGGAGGCAAGGGTGCTTGAATTCATCAATCTTTTTCAAGGAAGCATGAGTGTGAAAGAGTATGCCTTGAATTTCACACAATTGTCTCGATATGCTCCTTCTATAGTTGCCGATCCTAGGGCAAGAATGAGTAAGTTTGTTTTGGGAGTGTCTGAAATGGTGGTCAAAGAGTGTCGTACCGCTGTGCTTGTCAATGACATGGATATTTCTCGTCTCATGGTGCATGCTCCACAAATAGAAGAGGGGAAACTCAAGGAAAGGTCTAGAGAGACAAAGAGGGCTAAGATCGGTGATGGTAACTTTTCACATTCAAGGTCCGATGGACATGGTCATCCTAGATTTCGACAAAGGTTTTCCGGTCAAGATTCCTCTAATTCTCCTCCTAAGCCTCAAGGAGGGAATGGTGGTGTTTTTCATTGACTATGTGTGCTAAGTGTGGGAAAAAGCATGAGGGTAAATGTCTAGCCGGTTCTAATGCATGCTTTGGTTGTGGCAAGATGGATCACAAGATAAGGGATTGTCCTTTAGTGGCTAATAATGAAGGGGATAACCGTCGACGAACTCAACTTCAAAATCCATTGGGTTCTAGTGGAAATTAAAAGCAAAATCGATTCTATGCACTTCAAGCTCTCCATGAGCAAGAGGGTTCTCCCGATGTGGTTATCGGTATGTTGAAAGTCTTTCACTTTGATGTTTATGCTTCTCTTGATCCCGGTGCTACCTTTTCTTTTGTGACGCCATATGTGGCTATGAGGTTTGATATTCTTTTGAATGTGTTGTTAGATCCCTTTTATGTCTCTACTCCCATTGGTGAATCTATTGTGACTAAGAGAGTCTATAGAAATTGTCCCATCTCCTTATCCCATAGAGTCACTCATGTTGATCTTGTAGAGCTTGATATGTTAGATTTTGATGTTATTCTTGGAATGGATTGGTTGCATTCTTGTTACGCTTCTATTGATTGTAGGACCCAAATGGTCAAGTTTCAATTTCTGAATGAGCCTATCCTAGAGTGGAAGGGGGGAAATTCTATGTTTAGAGATTAATTTGTTTCATGTCTTAAAGCTAGAAAGATGATTTCTGAGGGGTGCATATACCATCTTGTTAGGGTAAGGGATGTGGATTTCAAAACCCCTACTCTTGAGTCGGTTCCCATTTTAAAAGAGTTTCTGGAAGTGTTTCCCGATGATCTACTGGTGTTCCTCCCGAAAGGGAAATAGACTTCGGTATTGACCTTCTCCCAGATACGTAACCTATCTCTATTCCTCCTTACCAAATGGCTCCGACAGAACTTAAGGAGTTAAAGGAGCAACTGAAAGATTTGTTGGATAAGGGTTTCATCCGACCGAGTATCTCTCCATGGGGTGCTCCAGTTTTGTTTGTTAGAAAGAAGGATGGTTCACTTCGTATGTGCATTGACTATTGCCAATTGAACAAGGTTACCATTAAGAATAAATATCCTCTTCCAAGAATAGATGACTTGTTCGATCAACTTCAAGGGGCTAGTTACTTCTCTAAGATCGACCTTCATTCGGGTTATCACCAATTGAGGGTGAAAGAAGATGATATTCCAAAAATGGCTTTTTGAACTAGATATGGCCATTATGAATTCCTAGTGATGTCGTTTGGGTTGACAAATGCTCTGGCCGCGTTTATGGATTTGATGAATAGGGTGTTTAGACAATATCTTGATATGTTTGTGATTGTGTTTATAGATGATATTTTGATTTACTCAAGGAGTGAGGGTGAGCATGCCGATCATTTGAGGATTGTATTGCAAGTCCTCAAGGACCAATAACTCTTTGTGAAGTTTAGTAAATGTGAGTTTTGGTTAAGGTCCGTGGCTTTTCTTGGTCACATTGTCGTAGGTAAGGGTATTGAGGTAGATCCTAAGAAGATGGAGGCGGTTAAGAATTGGCGTAGACCTCTATCACCCTCGCATATCCGAAGTTTCTTTGGTTTAGCCGGTTACTATAGGAGATTTGTTGAAGGGTATTCTTCAATTGCTTCTGTATTGACGGCTTTGACTCAAAAGAAGGTTAAGTTCACTTGGTCTGAAGCATGTGAGAAGAGTTTTCAAGAGTTGAAAGATAGACTTACCTCGGCTCCGATATTGACTTTACCGAAAGGGTCCGATGGGTTTGTGGTTTATTGCGATGCCTCGAGAATTGGGATATGATGTGTTCTTATGCAAAATGGAAAAGTCATTGCTTATGTTTCAAGGCAACTCAAGGTTCATGAAAGGAACTATCCTACTCATGATTTGGAATTAGCGGCGGTTGTGTTTGCTTTAAAGATTTGGAGGCATTATTTGTGTGGTGTGCATGTTGACATTTTTACCGACCACAAAAGTTTACAATATGTGTTTAAATAAAAAGATCTAAGTCTTCACCAAAGAAGGTGGCTTGAGTTGTTAAAGGACTATGACATGAGTGTCCTCTATCACCCCGGTAAGGCTAATGTGGTGGCGGATGCTCTTAGTCGGGTGTCTATGGGTAGTGTTGCTCATGTTGAGGATGGTAAGAAAGAGTTGGTTCGTGATGTTCATAGATTGGCCCGATTGGGTGTTCGGTTGATTGATTCTACTAAAAGTGGTGTTATGGTTCACAATGGTTCCGAATCGTCTTTTGTGCATGATGTTAAGGCTAAACAAGATCTTGATCCTAATTTGGTTGAATTGAAGGAAGCGGTGCTCAAAAAGTCCATTGAGGCTTTCTCCCAAGTGGAGATGGTGTGCTTCGATTTCAAGGTTGGTTGTGTGTTCCCGATGTAGATGACCTAAGAGGACAAATCTAAATAGAAGCCCATAGTTCTCGATATTCCATTAAACCGAGAGCTACCAAGATGTATCATGATTTGCGGGAGATTTATTGGTGGAATGGGATGAAGAATGATATTGCGGAGTTTTTGGCTAAATGTCCTAATTGTCAACAAGTAAAAGTTGAGCACCAAAAGCCGGGAGGTTTGTCCCAAGATATTAGTATTCCTTCTTGGAAGTGAGAAGATGTGAACATGGACTTTATTGCTGGTTTACCAGTCACCCGGCAACAATATGATTCGATTTGGATTATTGTAGATTGAATGACGAAATTAGCCCATTTCATTCCCCTCAAGGTTTCTTATTCAATGGAGGATTATGCTAAGTTGTACTTGAGGGAAATGTTTAGGTTGCATGGAGTGCCTTTATCCATTATCTCCGATCGTGGTGCGCAATTTACCTCTCAATTTTGAAAGTCTTTCCAAAAGGGTCTTGGTACTCGTGTTAAGCTTAGCACGACTTTTCATCCTCAAACCGATGGGCAAGCGGAGCGCACTATCTAAACTTTGGAAGATATGTTGAGAGCTTGTGTGATTTATTTCAAGGGTAATTGGGATGATCATTTGCCATTGATTGAGTTTGCTTATAATAATAGCTACCATTCTAGTATTGGTATGGCTCCATTTGAAGCTCTCTATGTTAGGAGGTGTAGATCTCCTCTAGGTTGGTTTGAAGTTTATGAAGTTGCTTTGATAGGTCCCAAATTGGTACATGAGGCTATGGAGAAAGTTAGGCTTATTAGAGAAAGGTTGAAAATGGCTCAAAGTCGACAAAAGTCCTATGCCGATGTTAGAAGAAGAGATTTAGAATTTGATGTTAATGATTGGGTCTACTTGAAAATTTCACCCATGAAGGGTATAATGAAGTTTGGAAAGAAAGGGAAGCTTAGTCACCGTTATGTGGGCCTATATCAAATTTTGAGACGTATTGGTAAGGTTGCTGATGAGCTTGACTTGCCTAATGATTTGGCATCGGTGCATCCAGTTTTCCATGTCTCCTTGTTGAAGAAATGTGTTGGTGATCCGACATCTATAGTGCCATTAGAGACTCTTGGCATAAAGGATAGTCTTTCCTATGAAGAAGTTTCGGTTGAGATTTTAAACCGGCAAGTCCGAAAGTTAAGAAATAAAGAAGTTGCTTTCGTGAAGGTTCTTTGGAGGAATCAATTAGCTGAGGGTGCTTCTTGGGAGGCCGAGGCCGATATGATGTCCTGATATCCTCATATATTTCCCTTCGATCCTACTCTAGCTTGAGGTATCTAGTTCCTCATGGTTCATTCTTTTGGTTTCATGTGTCTTAGTTATTTCCATGATTCCTTGATTATGCATGTTCATGAAGAGTCTAATTTTGAGAAAATGAGCTAGCTTAATTGATTTATCTATGATTATGTGCATTGAGTATGAATTGCATGAAGTCTTCATGAAAAATGTGTTGAACATGCTTTAGTTTGGAGTTGATGTTTTCCTCCTCGGATATGTTCATTTATGTGATTGCATTCTAGGTTGGGTTGTTAGCTCTCGTTTCTTACCCTCCTTATGATGTCTTGATTCTCATTCAAGGACGAATGTTCCCAAGGGGAATAATGTAATACACCAGATTTTAAAGGGTGGAAAACTTCTGATTTCTGGGTTAGTGTCAATAGCGACGGAGGCCACCTACAGTTGACTTATGGACCATAGGTGGGAATCGTGGGTGGCAAGCTAATGTTTTCAAAGTATCAAGTTTCAGGACACAAACGAAGGATTGCCAGGAAGGGTCGTCGTCTAGTGTACGAGTCGTAGATGGGACCCTTCATTGTAGGGTCCAAGTTATGAGTCTCTAAACCCAACAACGGTTGACCAGGACGGTCCGTGGTTGGATCTACGGACCGTAGGTCGAACCGTCAATGGGGTCTTGCAGTTAAATTTTAAAGGGGTCTTTTGGTCTATTCACCCAATCACTTATTTATCAACTAAGGTCGGTTCCTAACTATTACTAACACTATATAAGTCCTTTTAATCCTAAAATATACCCTTCCAATCACTTTGCAAATTCCTCTAAACTCTTCTCCCTCAAATATTTCTCTCTCTAGAAGTTAGAAGAAGAAGAAGAAGAGGGCAAGCTAGGGTTCAAGAAATCAAGTTTTTCTTCATCTATTTCTTAAGGAACTGAGCACTAAGGTATGATAGTCTTCATCCATGAAGCCCTTTCCTCCATGGAATCCCTAAAATCTCTAATTTTCAAGTTAGAAATTCCCAATTGAATTAAGGGTTTTCTTCCATGTTATGGGTTCTTTGCAATGTTGCTTCAATTGATTGTTTTATGAACTTTGAAGTATAAATTGAGTTGAATTTAGATGAATCCCCATGAACCCATGCCAATTCCCCCAATTTTGAAATCTATACTTTGTTGGTGGGTTGAATTATAAAGTGATGAATGTTATGAAATCTCTATGAATCCATGCATGAATTATGATTTCTAAATTAAGGTTTTCATGATGAGATTATGAATGACCTAAGGATGGTTTTATGGAAACAAGTATGTTCAATAAAAAACTATGATTTTTCCTCTATTATGGGGATCCTTCGATTATGGTCAAATTGCCTTGTTTATGGCTTTCTAAGCATGAGTTTGCATTGAATTGCATGATTTAAGAGGAATTTTCATGAACCTATGTGAACCCTATGATGTGTAAGTTATGAGCATGATGAACTATGTAAAGATGAAGTTTATGAAATCGTGCACGTCTCTTATGAAGATAATGATGAATTAAGGGTGCTTTGAGATTGAAGCATCAAAGTTTGTGATAATGTTGTTGAGTTGTGATAGCAAATTCTCATATATTACTCAACCCATGAATGTGAAAGGTTTTCTCACATGTAATGATTCATAACTTGTTGAAAGGCTTGCTTAACTAAATTTGAATCGATGATTAAGGAGCTACTCTAAGAAGGGACCAGAGGCGATCACCCATGTTCCCTATTGTAGACAAGAGGCGACTACCCATGTCTACTCATGATAATTGAACTATGTTTAATTCGTGGGAATTATGCTTAGTACCGAGTGGACAAGTGGCGATTACCCTTGTCCCATAAGCTATGTGCCACCATAGGATGATGGTCTATGATAGACACTAGCTAGTGGATCCACGTAAGCTATATGTTAAGTAGAGGGTCCTACCTTGGCAAGTAGGATGGCCTTATCGGTGTGGGGTTAGACACTGGATTCCATGTTGTTAGCTCACATGGTCTTATATGTCGGTTAAGGCTACTCCCCTTAATAAAGAACTTAAGTACTTTTATGATGTTTCTTAAGTAAAGTAAAGATGTTTAGCTTGCTTTGACCATGGTTTATGACTTATGTTTCTAACCTCTTTCATATTTTAGCTTGGTCATTGCATGACATGAAAATGTCCCGTTTTAGCATGTTTTAAATGATTTTGTGCATTGCTATCATACTTGGTACTTGATTGTACTAACGCATACTCTTGCCTACATTGGCTTGTTAATGTAGGGCTTGGCTATTCTCCATCTATTCGTAGCTAAAGCTTAGTAGAAGGATTATTGAAGACTTGGTGAGTCCTCATCCATTCGAGGACATTGCCTAGTTGTTCTTACTTTTATATTCTTCATTTTGACATTGTATTGGATTACGTCCCAAATGTTATTTCTCATTCTTATGTTAGATTGGCTTGAGACATTTGATGTAGACTTCCGTTATTTTCTTAAAAACTTTGGTATGAAATTGTCTTTTGAACTCTTAGATCTCTATGATCTTGTATGCATGTATGCTAAGTTGCTTGTATGGGACCTTCTGAGGTCTTGTACGCCATGTCACGTATAGGGGGTACCTTGGGTCATGACACCTTTTGAGTGAGAAGACTAGAGTTCACCGACAGAATCGATGAGTCACCCATAGGATCGACGACTTGCCGTTCACTACTTTCTCTCGCTGAGTTTGCTTGTACTTTGAGCAGAATTCTCCGACATCTTTGGCGAGTTACAACTCATTAAGAAAGTTGCCTAGTGTGTTTGGAGAGCTTTAGCTTCGCCATTTTCTTTACCTTTCCACGTTTTGACTTCTTTTCACTTTCATTTGTCCTTGTTTTTTCCTTGAGTTCTCGTAGCTGCAATTTGAACAATTTAACATGAGAAATGGACATAAACAGGCATTGAGGAAATGATTTGGTGAACTAGAAGCCTCAAATGAGTCCAAAATCTCTGTCTCATCAACACACCCGATTTAAATTTTTGCTTGTCCTCAAGTAAATCAAGAGATCAATTAGTTCAATAAAGATGTCTACAAACAGTGCTTCTTGAGAGCTAACATGCAAGTACTATCACAAGGCTATATCCAAGATGTACAACTTCTAATTATGAACCAAAAGCTTCAAGCGATGACTACACATTATCAATCAAAGTAAATACTCACAAATTCTCACTAAGATGCAAAACTATGCTCAACAAAAGTGTCCAGGTTCCCTCACACCAAGAACGATTCCATTCTCTCAAAAATAATATGAAGATAAGAATATAGGAATCAACACAATCTCTCACCCTCTCAAAGAGAAAAACATGTATGTTTCTACCCATATGCTTGCCCATATTTTCCGAACTACCAATGAATTGGTTAACGTAAGATCATAAAGGTCTTTCAAAGCTTATAATGGAGCTGTAGAGCATGGTATGATCATTTTGCTTCAAAGTTACTCAACCTTCTTGAAGCATTCTCACGACTTCGCCTCTTTTTTGCCTCTTTCCTTATTTTGAACATGAAACACATCCAATTTCTTTTCCTAGTACTCTATTCTTGTTCAGCTCATTGGAGACCCCTAAGGGAGGAAAGAAGGAAGGGGAGCAGGATTCAAATTCCTCGAATGGAGGATTAATTAAAGAATAATGAACAGGGGGATCCAAAGATCAGAAGAATAACAAGGGAGGGGGATGGAGAGTGAAGGGAAATTAAGTGTGGAATAGAAAAATTATTCAACAAGAAAAGGTGGGGACCAGCACGGAAAATCAATTCGGAGCCCTAAATGAGAAGGAAACTACAGGGGAAACACAAGATGATCAACAAATGAAGGGAAGAGAGAATAATACAAAAAGTTGCGTAGAGAAAGTTTTTAAGGAAAAAAACAACAGTACATTGGGGAGTGGCACAAAATATAGGGAGAGTTTAGAGGCGAAGGAAGGGGAAAAGGAAAGAGATCCATCAAATAGTCTGGTGGAGCCGAGTCCCTTACAAAAAGGAAAGGGAGAGGAGGTGGACAAATAAAATGAAGGGGATTCTAGAAGTAACAATATGAGATCTAATAACAAATAGAGAGAAGGGCAATGAGGGGAAAGAGAAGGAGGAAGAAACAGGGTCAAAACAAGGTGAAATAGAGGGAGTACAACTAAAAAGCATCTCGGATATGGAGCAGATCACTGAAGAAGAAATACAAAGGAGAAGAAAACGGGAGGAGGATAAGGAGCTTGAAAAAAATAGAAGTAGTTGCAAGAGAGGGAGATTTGTCACCACAACAAGTCAGAATGGAAAGTACAACTAAGAGGGACAAGCCAAGTCAACCTTCACTTCCTTTACAAATGAAAACAAGGAGTAGTAGAGAAAGATCAGAAGAAGTTTCCCAATGATTGGGAAGGCCATCTTCTAGAACATTAGGTCCGTAAAATCTCAAAAGGCTTTTGAGAGATTAATGGACCTAAATAAAAGACATACATACAATTTTATAGCTCTCATGGAACCTTTTAAGGGACCACAAGAACTAGAATAATACAAAAGGAAGTTGGGGATGCAAAATGCCTATTGTAACAGTTCAAATAAGATTAGAGTTTTCTGGGAACATGATTGGAAGGGGGAAGTAGTCAGAGACAATAGGCAACACCTTACAATTAAGTTCAACAAAAATAACTTGGAGATCCTGATAACAACAGTGTATGCAAGATGTGATACTCTTGAAAGACTAGAGCTATGGGAGGATTTAGAGCTTGTAGCGGAAGACAATACTCCACCTTGGCTAGTGGGAGGATATTTTAACGTAATTTTGAATGGAGAAGAGAAGCAAGGGGGTCTGAATTTTACTCAAATGGAAGCTTTGGACTTCATCCAATGTATAAATAATTGTGCTCTAATGGAATTAAAGTTCTAAGGAAGTAGATTTACATGGTGGAATGGAAGAATTGAAAGGGAATTCATTTTCAAGAGACTTGATAGAGTCTTTGAAAATCAAAGAATTTTTCAATAGGCTGCCAACAAGTAAAGTTCAACATCTAGTGAGGCGGGGTTCTGATCATGCTCCTCCTCATTTGATTTACAGTTCAAAAGAAGAACCAGTTGTGAAGCCTTTCAAGTTTCTCAATTTCTGGACAAAACATCCTGAGTTTAAGAAGGTTATAGAGGAGAATTGGAAAATAGAATTTGTGGGGAATCCTTTCATTGAGTCCCAGACAAAGATCAAAAAAATAAAAGGGGCACTAGCATTTTGGAGCAAGTAGACTTTTGGGGACATATTTCGATAGGTGGCCACGTTGGAGGATGAGGTAAAGGTCAAAGAGATTCAATTAATGGTGAACCCATCACCTGAGAATAGAGAAGAACTGAAAAAGTCATAAGAAGAATTGAAAAAGTATCTTCATGTGGAGGAGTTTGGAAACAAAAAGGCAGGAATGAAATGGTTCTAAGATGGCGATAGGAACACAAGATTTTTTCATAATTATGTCAAAGGAAGGAAGAAGAGGTTGCATCTAGTAGAGATACAAACTGAGGAAGGGGATATTGTCAATACAAGTTAGAATATTGGGGCAGAAGTAGTCTCTTTCTTTCAGAATCAATTCAAGGAAGAGAGGACCTCCGAGGATAAGATAATGAGGGATGTGATCCCACAAATGACTACCACTAAGAAAAATGAAGAGTTGAGCAGGGTTCCTAGCATAGATGAGGTAAAATAAGTGGTTTTTGAGCTGAATGGAGATAGCACCAGTGGGCCTGACGGTCTTTTTAGGGATATTTTTTCAATGTTCTGGGAAATCATAGGGGAAGCTATAACAAGAATGGTTAGAGCTTTTTTGTGGACAACAACTACCTAAGTTCATCACATATACCAATTTGGTTATTCTACCAAAGACGAAAAATGTGAGGAGATTAACTGATCTAAGGCTAGTGAGTCTGTGTACATTTTCTAGCAAGATTATTTCTACGGTGTTGCATGAGAGAATTGCTAAATTCCTCCCAGACATTATCCCGAAGAACCAAACTGGGTTTATAAAGGAAAGAAGAATTACAGAGAATGTTCTTCTAGCACAAGAGATTATTAGAGACATTAATCTGAGAAAGAAGTTTCACAATGTGGTGGTAAAGCTAGATATAACAAAAGCGTATGATAGATTATCTTGGATTTTCTTCACCAAGGTACTAAGGAGATTTAGATTCTCAGAAGTCATCATCGACACAGTCTGGCGACTACTTACCAATAACTAGTACTCTGTGTTGGTTAATGGAAAGGCCTTTGGTTTCTTCCAATCATAAAGGAGTTTAAAGCAGGGAGACCCCTTATCTCTAACCTTATTTATAATAGCAGTTGAGGTCTTGGCAAGGGTACTAAACAAGTTGCATGAAGATGTAGAGTTCAGGGGCTACAGAATGCCTAAATGGAGTCCTCTAATAAATCACTAATCATATGCTGATGATATTATCTATTTTTCTCTGGGTACAGGAAGTCGATTGGGAAAATAGTGGGAGTACTGAGGAAGTATGAGATGATATCAGGGTAGATAATCAACCTAAACAAGAGTTTTTTCAACCTACATGACAATACATCTCTGATTGTAAGCATAAGATTAAGGAGGCTGACTGGAATAAGACAGGGGAATTTTGCTTTCACCTACCTGGAATGCCAGTGTTCTATAGCAGAAAGAAAAGAGATCATTTTGAAGAAATGGTGAAAAAGGTCAAAATAGGGGGCTAAAGTGGGAAAACAAATGGTTGTCTCATGGGGGGAAGTTCATACTAATAGATATGTGCTATAGTTCATACCTATTTATTTGCTTTCAACTATGAATCCACCTAAGAAAACTATTGAGAAATTGCACAAGATTTTTGCAGGTTTTTCTGGAGCAAAACAGGTGGGGAAAAGGGAAACATTTGATAGTATGAGAGGATATGTGTTATCCAAAGGAGGAATTGGGTTTAGATCATTGCATTAAATGACAAAAGCACTCTTTGGGAAACTGTGGTGGACATTCAGAACATCAACATCACTGTGAATTACTTTCATGTGGAACAAATATCGGAAAAAACACCATCCTCTTATTGCCAAGGGATTGGTGCCTCTCATGTATGGAGGAAAATGTTGGAAGTTAGGAAGGAAGTGGAGCATGACATCTGGTGGTAAATCAAAACAGGAGAATCAATTTTCTTGTTTGATAATTGGAAAAAATAGGGATCAATATACTACATACAGGACAAGAGTGTGGAGGAAGAAGAAGTGGAAGTGAGACATTTTATAGTGAATGGGAAATGGGACAATCATAAACTTAGAGGGATAATTTTAGAGGAGATGACAGAGCACATCCCAGAGAATATCAGCCCAAATGTGGAGGAAGAAAAAAGAGATATGCCATGGTGAATGGGTAAATCTTGTCGTACCTTTACTATGAAGTCTGCCTATGAGTGTATAAGACACAAAAAGGAGAAAGAGTGGTTGTGGAGTAGTATTTGGAGCAGGGGTGTTCCTTTTAAGATCAATTTTCTTTTATGGAGCAGTTGGAAAGGAAGAATAGCCACAGAAGAATCTTAAAAGAATGAGAATCAATATGACTTCTAGATGCTATTGTTGTAACAACTATGATTAGGAGACATTGAATCACCTATTTCTAACAGCTCCAATAGCTACCAAGCTATGGAAGCAATTTGCAACTTATGCAGGTATTAGAATTGAAGGAGGCCTACAACAAATAATCACAAGATGGTTGGAAGAAACAAATAAGCCTAACCTAAGGATAATTTATCAGGCAATACCAACAATAATGATGTGGGAGCTATGGAAAAGGAGGAATACAAGAAGACATAGGAAAGAGGTGATATATGTGAAGCTATATAAATATTGCCAAAACAATGTCTTTCATTTAATGAAGACATTGTACCCATGGGTTAAAGTACCAAGAAGTTGGGAAGGACTAGTTGAGGTTTTAAAAGGTTACAAGCAAAAACTATATTACCATGTTGTAACCTAGAATAGACCACCAAAGGGTTGGGCAAAATGTAACACTAATAGAGAAAGCAGGGAAATTCGGGGGAAAGCACATACAACTTTTGTGTTTGGAATAGTTAAGGGGAGTTACTGTATGCAGAAGCACAAAACATTGGACAAGGAACGAGTATGGAGGCTGAAATCAGGGCTATTGTCAGTGCTTTGAAATTATGTAAAAACAGCAACACCACAATTGTTGTTGTTGAAACAAACTCACTGAGTATAACAAGATGATTAAGAGAGAGTGGATAGTTCCATGGAATCACATAGAGGAGATAGAAGACATACAAGTGCTGGTAAGAGATATGAATGCAAGAGTTAATATTGTTTTTAGAGAGGCAAACCAGGTAGCAGACAGGATAGCTAATGAAGCATTCAATCAACAAGATATGATAAAATGACATAACTTTTAACAACTACCAATTAATACAAAAGGATACTGAATGCAGATAAGTCAAGCATACCAATACGAAGGATAAATGCAAGAAAGATCATAGTGCAAGATAGATAAACAAGAACATGTTGTACATCAGATGCATTTGTTTTCAGTAGATTTCATAGCTATGCTATTTACAGAATAAGCTTTTGCCAACAAAGGACTTACACAAATGTGAATGTAAAGCTACCTAGTCTAGACTATGACAGCTTATAAAAAATTTCTCCAGCAAAAATTGAGGGCCTCGAGGTCGAATGGGAAATCACAGATCCATGGTCAAAAGGGAACTCCGCAAGGAAGAAGGTCAGGAGTGATAACAACATGAATATCATAGATCATATTAAAGCCTTAGAGGAGCCTGATGGACACCTAATAAAGACATATAATGTGATAAAGGTCCATTAATGTGAAGAGGAAGAAAGTGGCCATGTGTGCAAATGACCATCTCGTGAATTCAAGAATTTACAAAAGAAGACAACCAAACAAGGCCCTTATCCCATTAAGGGTAAAATTGTCAAATAAGTGTCTTCTTTATTTTCTTAGTATAAATATTAGTCTTTTTATTTCGGAAGAGATAGTATGTTGAATGTTGAAATTGAATGCACTCAAATTATAGTTGCTAATTTAGTGATTAGTTTAATTCTATTAAGGAATTAGTGACTAATTAGTGGTTAAATCTTAGAATTGATAGTTAACTTCTTCTAACTTAATCGATCATTGAGTTACCCTCTTTGTGGATTCAATTTGGTTTTTTCATTTTTGATTGAGTTTGGGTATTGTTGTTTGATAGGAATCAATTGAGAGGTGAAGGTAAAGTCCTTTGTTGCACATAAATTCGATTAGATTTCGATAATTCCACATATGTTTTCTTATTTCTTTCAATTGCCCCTTTCATTCTTATTATTTGGTATCAAGAGCCTAGGTTTAGATTTGTTCTTACAAATCTAGTCTTGCTTTGCAAAATAAGAAAAAAATAAAAATGTGCCCAAATTTTTGAATTTTTTTTTTTGATTCGTATTTTTGTTGTTGTTTTTGACACTAGATTCTTGTTCACTAGTGTCTTTTGTGTCTATGTTCACATTTTCATGTGATTTGGAGTTGGGAAAAATAATCCGCCATTAAAGGAGTATGAAGCATTGAAACTTTAAAAAAAATTCAAGTGAGTCTTGTTGATTGAGGTTGAATTTGAGCTCAAAAGGTATTGAGTTTTGTTCTCTTGCTCGGAGGGAAGATAATCTTGAAATTTGAGATGGTTCGATGAAAATTTGAATTGGGGTTTGTTCTTGGTGTTTTTCATGTTGTGATGTTCTTCATAGCTTGAGGATGGATGAAATAGGTTTATTTTCATATTAAAATTGAGGGTTAAAAACTCTTGAAATTTGTTCGTGGTGTTGAAAGGAGCTCGTGTTTGAAATTTCATAAAAATTGGAGCTAAATTGAGTGAGTTATGAATTTTTGAAGTTCATCAATGTTCTTGGTGTTCTTCATGTGTTCTTGAGGAAGAAGGAGCAAAAAGATACATTTGATCCAATATTTTCAAGTCAAAGTTGGTCAAAAGTGTTTTTTTGGGTCCATTAGTGGAAATTGAAAAAAAAAAAAGAAGTTCAAAATTCAAAAAATATTGAATTTTAAAAAAAATTAAATTAATTTCCACGTAATCAACAAGGAGTCAACGCCAACGCAACAGCTACGCGGATGCCACATCAGTAGACAACAAGCAAGTTGTCAGCCCTCCACTCACCCAGTCAGCGTGTGGAGCCCAACTTCATAGGCTTGAAGTGCAGGCTTTTTTTAAGAGCTCAAAATTTGGCTAAGTATGAGAAGTTTTTTGGACCTAAAAATCATTGTAAGTATCCAAACTTTGTGATTTTTTTTTCCAAATTCTTTTTCTTCGATTTCTCAACTATTTAACAATTAATTAACATGTTTAATTACTTGTTAAATAGTTTAAATAATCAAATCATCCAATCAAAGTCTTATAAGTGATGAACTTCTTTAAGGCTTAAAATTTTTTCTAAGTGTCCAAATTCACTTCTTCTTCTTTCACACTCATTTTTCTTCTATTTCTCAATTATTTAACAACTAATTAACTTCTTTGATTACTTGTTAACTAGTTTTTAATCATTAAATCATTTCTTTGATTCTTCAAATTAAGTAACAACACGTAATTCTTCAACATTTGTTAGTTAGTTTGTTTTGAGTCCGAATCTTTTTTTGTGCTTCTTTCTTCTACTATGCTCATTTTAATTCATTGATAACCTTCTTGATTCAAGTCCGTTAGTTTTTTTTGGGTCGTTCTTTTTTCAAGAGTCATAAGAATCCACTCCACCACAAAGGATAGGTGACCTTGAATTGGTTGGCAAAGCTAATTCACTATCAATTTTGAGATGACGCCATTGAAGGTGAGTTGAGAGTTCAAATAAAGAGTAACGTGAGGAATTTTTCTACTAACTTGTTTGTTGAGTTTTATAGGTATGGTGAAAGGATCATTATCATTTTTCTATCGGGATCCTCGTACTATGAGCACAAATGAGTTGTTTGCTTCAATATAAGGAAATATTAAAAAGGTCATTAAATTAGTCATTGAGATGGCACCCAATAAGTTTGAAAGACTATTGAAGGATACTACTCGTCGTGATGAAGAACCTAAGGAGTTGCACAACCAAGGTGAAGACACTTCATGGTATGAGCTACAAGGTAACAATGCTAATTCTTGCACTTCCTTAAGCTTGCAAATTAATTGTGCGGCAAGTAGCCAATTGAGTATAAGTGATAGCTTGATTTTATGTGAGCTTAATGATTCTTTTCCACATAGTGATAATGTATTTGTTGAGAGTGTTCATACACTAGTTGATCCTATTGATGACCAAATAGATTCTTCTTGTAAGATCAATTTGTGTCCACCTAGTGTTGATACATGTGCTTTAAATGATAGTTCATTATCAAGTGATTTTGGTGTTGATCAACTTGTGTGTAATAATCCCTTGTTTGATGTTGACATGACTAATGATAGTGAAATTCATAGTGGTGTGTCTTGGAATGATAGAAGTGTAGTCCTCTTAAAGGCGACCAAGTGATTGAGAATCCACTATGGTATAATGACACACTTTCCGAAGATGAAACTCTCTTCTTGAAAGATGATAGTACGTTTATTGGAGGGGTTAGTGGTCAAAAGGAAAAGGGTGTATATTCTCCAATGAGCCCTTCATTTTTGTGTGGTCCTATTCTTGATCAAGGCCTTAATGGTTGTGGATCAAAGGGTGATTCTATATGTGGGCACACCTTGGATAAAGTTCATTTATGTAGCACCTTTCTTTATTACGTGTTTGCATATTATGATGCTCAAGCTTTTGAGCGGAGAATGTTGTTGGAAGATAAGAGTGTCAACCAGGTAAAAAAGGGTGTACTTGATCCATGTTCATGAATTTCCTTTCCATTTGACCCTAGTAATGTATTGAATTGTGGCACTTGTGGAGTGATGCTCGGTCGAGATGACAAGAACAATTTGGATGAATTTGTTGGCACCTTTCCCTATGATGGAAAGTCCTTCTTGAGGGTTTACAATCTACTTGAGGGGCCTACGTTGTGTATGGGAAAGGATACTTTTCTAACCCCCTTTCTTTACTACCTCTTTGTGTATGATCTTGTTGATTGCACATCTTATGGGGCTAGGAGTTATTTGTCAAGAGAAGGTGAGGTTTATCCTAAATTCATCATGTTGTCTTTGTGTGTTCCATCTTATGATGTAATGAGTGCTAGGATCCTTGAATCTAGTTGTGATCTTACATATAGGAACATCTTAGATAACCCCAATGTGCATGACACCTTTCTCTTCTATCTCTTTACATATGGAAAGTCTCATATTAATCTTAAATGTGCATTGCATTTGGGTCGGGATTTCATTTAGGTATATACTTGTTTGTATGACCCAATTATGTGGACCTTCTATCATTTTGACTCTGGTGAACATTTGGGAGTATGGTGTAATATTTTGGGGGGTATTCTCCTTTTGATGTGCGGAATAGCCAACTTACTTGTGCTTCATGTATGGGCATAATAGTCATGATAATGGAGGATACTTGGTTGTTCCTTGAGATTGAGTCTCCTTGGTATATTGCTTTATGTGCTAACAATTGTACTAACCCTCATGCTATGAGGACCTCTTGGTTGCTTGTCCTTCTTATATTTTTGCAAGGTTTGGATTCAAGGACGAATCCTTTTCAAGAAGGGGAGGATGATAACGTGATGGATAGCATAGATCATATTAAATCTTTAGAGGAGCCTGATGGACACCAAATAAAGACATATAATATGTTAAACCATCAATGTGAAGAGAAGAATGAAAGTGGCCATTTGTGCAAATGGTCATCTCATGATTTCAAGAATTTTAAAAATAAGACAACCAAACAAGGCCCTTATCTCATTAAGGGTGTAACTCCTCGGAATCGTAAAGGAAAGAATTTCAATTTTTCTGGAATTGCAGGTGCCAGTACCAACGGAGCCACCTACGACTCGTAGACTGACCTACGGTCCGTAGGTCATGCCCGTGGTTGGCTAGTACAGGTTCCCTAAAATGTTAAGCCTCAATATTTTTTATACGGCTTGCCAGGACGGACCGTCGACCTATGTACGAGCCGTACGTAAGTCTCGTAGGTGAGACCCATACTTAGTCAAATTTTCAAGGCCAAGAATTTGACCTACGGTGGCCATGTACGGGCTGTAGGTTGAGCCACGGACCGTACATGGGATCCGTCGTTGCAGGGTCCGAGGTTGTAAGTCTCTGAATCTATCTACGATAGAACAGGACGGTCCGTAGGTTGACTTACGGACCGTAGGTCCAACCGTAGATAGGGGTCCAATAGTTATTTTAAAGGGCTTTTTGGTCTTTTCCCTAGGTGTTTAATTCCTAATTTAAGTCGGTTTGGCCCTTAACCTAGACCCTATATAAACCTTTTAATCCTAATTTTACCCATTCTCAATCATTCCCAAAACTCTCCTCTCCCAAATAATTCTCTCTCTAGAAAGCTTGAAGAAGAAGAAGCAAGAGCTAGGGTTTTCAAGATTCAAGCCTCCTAATCCTCCATTGGTTTCAAGGTTTTGGCATTGAGGTATGATAGTCTTCATCTATGGAGCCCTTTCCTCTATAAAGTTCCAAAATTCTCTATTTTTCAAGTTAGAAATCCTCCATTGAAGTTAGGGTTTTCTTCTATGTCATGGGTTCTTTTTAATGTTGATTTAATTGATTGTTTTATGAACTTTGAAGCATGAATTGAGTTGAATTTCATGAATTAAGATGAATCCCCATGAACCCATGTGTTTTCCCCAATTTTGAAATTATGAATTTGTTGATGGGTTGAATTGTGAAGAAGATGAATTTTGTGAAGCTTATATGAACCCATGCATGATTTACGATTTCTAAAAGCTATGATTTCATGATGAATTATGAATGATCAAAAGATGGGTTTTATGGAAGTATGTATGTTCAATTATGAAAATTATGATGATTTATGAATTGCTTTGAGATTGAAGCATAATTGATGATGTTGTTGAGTTGTGAAAGGTTTTCTCACATATTACTCAATCTATGAATGTGAAAGGGTTTTTCTCACATAAAGGATTCATAACTTGTTGAAAGGTTTTCTCAACTAAAGTTGAATCGAAGGTTTAAGGAGCTATTCTAATGAATTGTAGCTTGGATTGGTAACTCTAGTTGTACCTTTCCATGGATAATAAGATGAATAAGAACTATGACTATTCTGTGGGATTTATGCTTAGCACCGAGAGGATATTGAGATGGAAGATCTCTCGTAGTAGAGGCCGAGTTTCTAGTAGCAATCTCCTTATCCCTTACCTATGTGCCCCCATAGGATGATGATCTTTGATAGACACTAGCTAGTGGATCCACGTAAGCTATATGCTAAGTAAAGGATCCTACCTTGGCAAGTAGGATGGCCCTATTGTTGTGGGGTTAGACACCGGATTCCATGTTGATAGCTCACATGGTCTTATATGTCGGTTAAGGCTACTTCCCACAAACAATGAACTAAAGTGCTTTTAAGATATTTCTCAAGTAAAGTAAAAATGTTTAGCTTGCTTTGACCATGCTTTATGACTTATGTTCTTAACCTTTTCTTCATGTTTTAGCTTGGTCATTGCATGTTATGAAAATGTCCCGGTGTTGCATGTTTTAAATGATTTTTATGCATGGCTATCATACTTGGTACTTGATTGTACTAACGCATACTCTTGCCTACATTGATTTATTAATGTAGGGCGTGACGACTCTTCTCCATCTATTCATGGCTAGAGCCTAGTTGAAGGATTCTTGAAGATTGGTGAGTCCTCATGCCTCGAGGACCGAGACTCTTTCATTTCTTTTATGTCTTTCTATTCTAGACTTTTGTATGTGATGTGGGTTATGTCCCCGTCACTCTATGATGTAATAGATGGCTTGAGACTATGTAGATTTCCGCTTCGTTTTATAAAACTCTTGTGACTTGGACTTGTTTTTATAAACTCTTGGTTTCCATTATCTTGTCTGTGCATGCTAAGTGGCTTGTATGAGGCCTTTCGGGGTCTTGTACGCCATGTCACGTCTAGGGGGTACCTTGGGTCGTGACAAAGGGTAAAATTGTCAAAGAAATGTATTCTTTATTTCCTTAGTATGAATATTAGTTTTTTCATTTTGGAAGAGAGAGTATGTTGAATGTTGAAATTGAATGCTCTCAAATTGTATTGCTAATTTAGTGATTAGTTTAATTCCCTTAAGGAATTAGTGAGTAATTAGTGGTTAACTCTTAGAATTGATAGTTAACTTCTTCTAGCTTAATCGATCATTGAGTTACCCTCTTTGTAGATTCAATTTGGTTTTCTCATTTTTGATTGAGTTTGAGTTATTGTTGTTTGATCGGATTCAATTGAGAGGTGAAGGTATAAAGTCTTTTGTTGCTCATAAATTTGATTAGATTTCGATAATTCCACATATGTTTTCTTATTTCTTTCAATTGCCCCTTTCATTCTTATCAAGGACCATATGATTTTCTCCGCTGCGACTTCAACTGAAAACAAAATATCAGAGAGGCAACAAACAAGAGAAGAAGAAAGGAGCTGACATTAGCTACTTATAAGGAGTTGAGAGCTGGACCACAAGACTAGGAACTTCTACAACAACCACCTTAGGCAACCACTACTCCACCGGATTAAGTCTCTACATTAGAAATGGAGAAAGTCAGAAAATGAGGAAAAGAAAAGAAGAACAAAATACAAAAACATACCTCTATGAGTTGAGAAAGAACGAGACCAGGATGTTCAAGAGGTAGGTGTTAATGACCCATAACGAAATGAGGAGGAAGGTGGAATTCCACATAGATCCAAGCGGTGACATGGGGATAAGGAAGAGGAGCAAAAATTTGGAAACCCTATTTTTAGGGTCTTGTTATAAACACGTGAAGGTTCATTTTAGTGAACTGGGCTATTTCTTTTTGGGCTAGTCCTAGTTTCGGACTGGTCCCTGCTTGTACATACTTTATTAATAAATAAAAGGAGCTTGATGCTCCATATTTGAGTTTTTTAAAAAAAGGAAAAAAAAGAGGCTTAAGTCATATGCGGCCCCTTAAAGTTGTCCGCATATTCCACTTAGACACCTCAAGCTAGGCTTGTACCTATTGAACACTTAAACATTAACAAATTTATAACTATTTGACACAAAATAATAGTCAATAAAAAGAGAAATATGCGTGCATTTCAATCGCACATACATAGTAAATGAACCAAAGAAGCGATGACACGTGGCGATTGGATTAATTTTTTAAAAAAATTCTATTTAAATAATCAAAAAACAATTTTAAGAAAACAAAAATTTATTTTTAATTAATCCACTCTACCGCCCACCCACCCTCCTTCTTCTCCGTCGACATTATTTCCCAGTCCACTGGATTACGTTTACCAGTAAACCGTCGCCTCCATGCTTCTTCTTCTTCTCCGTTCCCTTTCCACTGGCCGTTGCGCCTCAACACTAGTCAACCATAGCCTTCACCCCTTTCTTCTTCTCCATTGAACCTTATCCCTTTTACTGGCGTTAGTAATACACTATTGTTGTCCATCTAAGCTAACCCCTCATTCATCTTTCATTCTAATAGTATCAAAACCTTGCACCCTTTATCTTCATCTTCTTTCCACTAGTAATTACTTATCATAATTATAAGAAAAAAAAATGGACTTTTACGGAAAAAATATAATCAATTGCTTCGCCGAAATATTATTTTCATAAAAGATAATGGAACTTTGCCGGAATACTTGAGACTTTAATTAAATTTACATAGAAAAAGAAGAAGGAAAAATCATGAGAAGAATTGGAGAGGATGAGAGAGAGAGGGGGGTGGAGGGGGTGGGGTGTGTGTAAAGAGATGAGTAATTGCAGTGAGGGACGATGGGGGAGAAGACGTGTTCCTTCTTTCTTTTTTTTTTTAATTAATTATTATTTGTACATTATTTATTAATTTAGGCGTTGGAAAGAAAAAGAAAAAAAAATATTTCCAAAGGTTTTACGAGCTTAAGGAGTGTGAAATACACTTTTTTTTGCCATGTCAGCATTTTGTGTTCAATAGGAACCATTTTTAAACATATAAGGTGTTCAATAGGTATCAGGTTAAGTTGAGGTGTCTAAGTGAAATATGCGGACAACTTTAAGGGGCCGCATATGACTTAAGCCAAAAAAAGAAGAATAAATTTATACCTTACATTCTCGATATGTATATATATGCCCTTTGATTCATGAGCATGAGCATCATAATGAATGTCAAGTTCCACTACTACTCATATGACACTTTGAGACTACAACAAACCAAAAATATCAAATTCAAACATTACCTTTAAAAAAAAAACCCAATTTGGCTGAGAGACTTTTGTAAGAGATGGGAACATGGGAGGCAAAATAAAGGATTACATTAACAAATCAATATTATGAAGAAGAGAAAAGAATAACCTTAAATGTGATACTAAATATAAATTTATATATATATGCAAAATAGAGGAATACTATAAGATATTATAAACTTACAAATTAAAGTTTGGAGGTTATGAACATGAAAATAATGAGAGTATTGAATATCATTAAAAGTAAAAATTAAAGATGTGTACATCATGGGTAATTACTCCTTCTAAACAAATTAAATAAGAAAAAGAAAAATACATAAAATATTAAAAAATATGTATAATTTTATAATTAGAAGAAGGTAAAAAAATAATAATATTAAGAGTAGAAATTAGAAAGGTGTGAGTTATAAATAATGACTCCAGCTTGTAAATTGTTATGTGAAGAGTCTTTGTGATAAATGTTCTTCTATTAATAAAAATATTTTTATAATAAATTAAGTAATTTACCTTTACAAAAATAATTGATATAAATAAGGAAAAAGGCACCCCAAAAAAGAAGAAAAAAGATAAATACAAATGAAGATTATAGAGAGATGTAACATCACTTTATTTATGTTTCTCTTATATTAGATATAGATTCCATTATTTTAAAAGCAGCAGTTTAAGCAACCTACTTCATGGTCCTAATTTTGTCTTCTTGTGCAGATAGCTGCTTGTTGCTTGGTGGTTGGTGCTTCAATATATGTGTGGTAGGTCTTAGGATCAAACCTTTGAGCAACATTATATTTTTTGGTAATTTCATAATCATTTTTCAACCTTTAAGTGACGAAATTCTATCAGTACTATATAAATTGGAGGAAGTAACAAATATTACATAAATTGAGACAATTAGTTAAACATTATGTAAAAATTACTATAAATCACAATAAGTAGCAACTTAAAATATTTAAAAATTATTTGAAAAATCTGATGAACCCTCTAAATTGTATAAGTTGGAGAAAAAAGTAATATATATTGGGCTCGTGTTAGCACGGACTTCTGTATCTAGTGTGTGTGTATATATATATATATAGGGAAGCTTTCAAAAACAACAAATATTAGGCCTTAAATAGGACTTCATAGCTATAGTTCACTAATTACAATTCGCAGCAACACTTTGGTTTCCTACGCATTTGTTTTCGTTGTATTTTTTGCTGATTTCGAAGGAAATAATACAAATATAAATTGATTTGTATCAGAATGAATACATATTATGAGAAGAGAGGCGAGATTGAGAGAGGGAGGAAGAGGCAAGCAAGATCGAGAGAGGGAGGAGAGAGGCGAGCGAGATTGAGATCGAGAGAGGGGGTCTATCCGTTGTATTTTTTTGTTGATTTCGGAAAAAAGGAAAGGAAAAATGCAAACTGATTTGTATACAAATACAATCAATTGATACAGAATACAAATATAGTTGAATAGAAAATTAGTTTTGTCGAACACAATTGATATAAAATACAAATTTGTCACCCATATTTGATTGGATACAATTGATACATAGTACATTTCTTAATTGTATACTATTCCAAAATTAAATTTTCCATTTTTTTCTTCATATTTTACCCTTGACATTTATTACTTATTTTCCAAAGCATTTGTTAAGATATGATATTTAACATCAATTAATAGGGATAGAGAAATTAAATAGTATGATAAAATAGTCATATGAGTGATTATGGACGCTTGAAGTCAAAATTTGACAAATAAATGTGATAGGAGGAATAAGATAAAGTAATTAAAATAGAAAAATAAAGATGAGTATGTAGTTTTCAAATCCAAGTGAATTGAGTGTTTTATTAAATTTGAATGAGTGATGTGAATTGTAAAGGTTGGTTGTTGGTTATTGAGAATAATAATAGTAGAAGATGTTTATATTTAAAATAGAGAAATGGTTGAGCTGAATTGTAGGAAGAGTATACATTCATTCTTCCGTGATTCTCTCTAGTCTCGTCTCTACCACTAATATAAATCAACAATACAAATCATTTGATACATTAATTTGATGTAATTGAACCCAAATAATAGAATAGAATGGCAGAAGAAGAAGAAGAATGGGAATCAACAGAGAAAGCATTCAAGGACGAATATATTCCAGCATGGCAGAAGCAAATAACATTGAGGGCAATGGTGACTGGATTGATCCTCAGCGTTGTTTTCAACTTCATTGTATGCAAACTCAATCTCACAACTGGTGTTATCCCTTCTCTCAATGTCGCTGCCGGTCTCCTTGGATTTGCTGGGATTAGAACATGGACTGCTGTTATACACAAGTTTGGTATGTTGAAGCAGCCATTTACTAGGCAGGAGAATACCGTCATACAGACCTGTGTCGTTGCTTCTTCTGGCATTGCTTTTAGCAGTGGGACAGCAAGTTATATGTTGGGAATGAGTCCATATATAGCATCTCAGGCAGATGCAGGAAATACACCAAATAATACTAACAAGCTTTCCATTAATTGGATGCTTCCTTACCTTTTTGTTGTCAGCTTTGCCGGACTCTTTTCAATTGTCGCACTAAGAAAGGTACAAGTACTCTCTTTAGTCTTTAATTAATTAATTAATCTATATGTGCATGCTTCCAGATGATGATAATGAAGTACAAGTTGACATATCCAAGTGGAACTGCAACGGCATACCTTATCAACTGTTTCCACACTCCTAAAGGAGCCAACCTTGCCAAGTAAGTTAATTTATTGCCAAAATTTCAACTGAATTCATCAAAATACCTTATATTTATCATTTAATCTAGGAAACAAGTCGCTTCGTTATTCCAATCATTTGGGTTCAGCTTTATATTTGGAGCTGTTCAGTGGATAGTTGCACGTGATGAAGGCTGCGGATTTGCTAGCTTGCATACATTTGGTTCTCAAGCCTATGCCTAAAAGTTCTATTTTGATTTCTCGTCAACATATGTTGGAGTTGGTATGCTTTGCCCTTACATGGTCAACATATCATTGCTAATTGGTGCCATAGTCTCATGGGCTATCATGTGGCCTATGATCGAAGAAAAGAAAGGCGACTGGTACTCTGCCCAATTATCCGCAACAAGTCTTCATGGTATCCAAGGATACAGGGTATTTATTGCAATTGCCATGATGCTTGGAGATGGACTTTTCCATTTTGCCTACATGTTGGTTGTCACAATCTCAAGTTTCACAAAGAGGGGTCCTCAGAAAGATTATTCAGAAGAAGATGATCATGACAAGAAGATACGAAATGACTACTTCTTGAAAGACCAGATCCCCAACTAGGCAGCCGTTGGGGGATACGCTGGTATTGCACTCATATCTATCATTGTCGTACCCATCATCTTCCACTCGCTCAAATGGTATCACGTTTTGGTTGCCTATTTAATTGCTCCAATTTTGGCTTTCTGCAATTCTTATGGAGCCGGCCTCACTGATTGGTCCCTCGCATCAAATTACGGTAAAATTGCAATCCTTACGTTTAGTTATTGGGTTGGTTTGGAGAATGGTGGAGTCATTGCTGGACTTGCTTCATGTGGTTTGATGATGAGCATACTAGACACAGCTTCTGGCTTGATGGGAGATTTCAAGACTGGTTACTTAACCCTTACATCCCCGCGTTCCATGTTCTTTAGCCAACTTATTGGAACTGCCATGGGCTGTGTCATAACCCCTCTCGTCTTCTGGATATTTAACAGTGCTTATAAATTGGGTGATCCAGAAGGCTCATACCCAGCACCATATGGTCTCATGTATCGTGGAATTGCCCTACTTGGTGTCGAAGGTTTTGGAAGTCTCCCCAAGCATTGCCTCAGGCTCGCTATTTGGTTTTTTCTGGCTGCTATACTAATCAACCTAATGACTCAGCTGCTGAAGAAATATGAGACCAAGTATGGAATTTATCGATTCATTCCGAGTCCAATGTGCATGGCCATACCATTTTACCTTGGAGGGTACTTTACCATTGACATGTGTCTAGGGTCACTGATCCTATTCGCTTGGCAAATGTATAACAAGCAGAAAGCAAAAGATTTTGGACCAGCAGTGGCTTCTGGTCTAATATGTGGTGAGTCCTTGTGGGGAATTCCAGCATCCGTCCTTGCTCTAGCTGGTGTGAAAGCTCCCTTTTGCATGAAAGTTTAGTTGCAAAATCCTTGTACATAGTACTTTTATCCTTTCCTCTTTAAGTTTTAGAGTCTTTTGATTGTCTTTAATAGTCAAAAATGGGCTATTTTAGCTTAAGGTGTGTGTATTTTATTATTTAGTACTAGCGTTAAGACAAGTTGTATTTCTATATATATTCTTCTTGTTTTTAAATTTCTAGACCAATTTTAAATTTCGTTGGTGGTATTCTGTAGTTCCTATTTTCTTTATGTAATGATGATTTTAGTCCTGCTTTAATTTCCATTTATATTGATGTTATTTTTTAGCTTTGAAATATGTAGAAAGTCCTAATTAATTTGTAAAAACTAATTGACAATAGCAATTTAGCAGATCCTTAGATAGTTTTCCTGGGAAAGCTTGAGCATTAGAATTACAAAAAGGATATGGAGAACTATCTCCCTGTATCATATAGAGAAAGATAAGATGCTAAAAATAAGATAACAAGCAATAGAAAAAGTTGAATAAAACTAGATCAATGTGAAGTATTCCAGTCAATCCATGTGCTTCAACTCTTAATAAATCATAAGAGCCAAAGTCTTTAACTACCAGATGGTAAGGATCTAAAATGTTTTGCTAGTGTTACATTCTGTCGATTTGGTAAGAAAACATTATAGTCACTGTAGTATTTTCAGCACGCAGAAGAACTAAACGTATCTGGTTTCTTGATACTTAATGGCTTTAGTTTAGGAACATCATCTGATAGTTCTTAACTTGTATGTTAGGGATTAAAGAATCGGATGCATTTAATAAACCATGGCCTATCAAGAATTAGTTAATGTAGGTAATTGAGGGAGAACTCAGCACCTACAGAATGCTTGATTCAATCATTGAATTGTTTATTGATATTCCTACAAATAGTGAAAAAATTAAATCTCTATTTAGTTAACAATTCTCATTAGTGAACTGACTAATGTTGTGTCAAAGTAAATTTTACTTATTGATTAACCAAGGAGCCATTTTCATCCTTGTACCAAGTAAAATGGAAGTTCAATTTGTATACATTTACTGTAAGCCAGTATTCTGCTTTTTTTGAGTATTGAGTTTCATATTTTAACTTTGTTGTATGATTTTCATTTGATGCTCTCTCAGAATGTTATTGTTGGGATTGGCTTTAACGATAAGGTGTAGTGTGATACACAGTTATACAATCCATCGCTATTTTGTTTACGTATATAATTTGAATACAAGTATAACAGTTATATTAGCAGAAATATCTGTTTTGAATAGAAGTATATCTCTTGTTATAGCAGCAAGGAGGTTGAGGAAAAAAAAAACAATCGAAGATGCAGCACAACATGAGACAGTGGAGTACGAGATGCATCTGAGATTCGACCTCGCTCATGATCTCTTATGCTTCTTTTGAAGGAAATGTGAAACATAAGAAACCTAGTTTTTGTGTTAATTTGTAACAACAACAGATAAAATATGGTAGCATTCTCAAAAACATCAAATAAATCATAGAATACTAGCTGTGATAGAGTTAATAGCTATATGACCTTCCATCTCTTATTAAGCCAAGGCTGAATGCACCAATTGTCTGTTGTCTGGCTTGTTGACTTTGATCTTTATAAAAGTAATAAGTAGCATCTATGTTTTGACTAATAAGTAGTTTTAACAAGTTTCATCTTTTGGCTTTTGTTTTGGTTCACATTTGCCGTGCAAACTGGGACCATGTTACTTTGAGAACAACACCGGTAATACTGCCTATGAAGGGCCCATGTTTCCTCTGTTTGTAACAGAACAACTAGTGTCTTCGCCTGAGAAAGAGATTCACGAAATCTTTATATACTTGTCTTATTATTAAAGGTTACGTCTTCTTCTTTTACTTGGATTCGTTGCACTTGAGCCTAGGGAAATAGCCTCTCTATCCTCATGGGTTAGTGGTAAAGTTTGCGTAAACACTACCCTCCCCAGACTCCACTTGTGGGATTCATGGAATATGTTTTTGTTGAGAAGGGAGAATTATGCAGACATCCTTTGAGGTCTGAATTAACAAATCAGTAAACTCAACAATACTCACAAGTATTCATGAGGTAAGTGTGAAGTGAGAATCATAGGATAATTTGAACCTGAAATAGCGAAATTGCAAATATTAACAAGCGGTAGCTAAAATACTAAGAATTCATGTTCAGTAACGGTCTGCTTTCTTTTTGACCCGGTCAGCAATATCTGCTTGATACCACGAACAATGTGATAATGGACGTGGTTCTTCCAGCAGTTTTTGTCATCATTAAAAACAATTTCAACATTTTTTCTAATAGTCAGTCAGATGAGTATCACTCATCAGAGCTTATCTTATATATTACCATCTTTGATAGATCAGTATATATCCCAATCAGTTACAGTAACAAGTTCCATGTGGAGTAATTTTGGACTTTGCAGTGTGAGCAATAGATAGGCAGTGTTTCCTTCCAAAATTGATTTCTTATTTCCACTCTCACCAATTGAATCAATGGCTTTGCAACATCTATTTCAACTCTTAATTTAGCAGTGATAGGCCTTGTTTTCATAGTTGTAGCTTTATCCATGATCACAAGTATTTATGATACACTACTATAGTTAAAAAAAATGGAAAAGGGTCAAAATTACCCTCAACTATGTCAAATAAACCACTTCTGCACTTCATTACATTTTGGAATAAAAAAATACCCCCAAGAGACCACAAATACCCTCAAAAGTTAACTATCAAAATTTTTAGTGACGTGGCAGCGTTGCCAACTAGGATTCACTACAAAAAAAATATACCTTTAGCGGCGACAAATGTCGCCACAAAATCCCAATATATTGCCACTAAAGATTTTGAGTGATTTATAGCGACGACTAAGGCTACAATAGCCATTCGCTAGTAAAACCTATTGTTTCAACAAAAAAAATGATAATTAATTTTCGGTTGCAACCTAATTTTCTAAAATAAATAACATGTACTATCAATATTAAAAAAACCAATATTATTACGAAAATCATCAAAATTACTTCTCGATTCAAATCTCCTACTACGCATTATTGTACATTTTATGCATTTACATATGACATAAAAATAAAACATATAGTGTCTTCAAACTCCTCCTTGATTGATATCATTTGTGATTTTTTAAATAACAGTGAAGAAAAAAAAACACAAAATCATAATTTAATGCTAAAAATCTATGAAAACCTTTAGTGGCGATATTCTGGGCTTTTGGTGGCGACTTCTATCGCCGCTAAAGGTCTCATTTTTTTTAAGTGAATCCTAGTTAGCAACGCTTAGGTGGAGGGATTAGTCCACGTGGCTTGCCACATCACTAAAAAATTTGGGTTGTTAACTCTTGAGGGTATTTGTGGTCTCCTAGGATAACGGCGGGGGCATTTTTGATCCCAAAATGTAAAGAAGGGTATAAGTGGCCTATTTCGCATAGTTTAGGAGCATTTTTGACCTTTTTCTATTAAAAAATTACAAAACATAGTTACATTTTGAGTTTTGTAGCAAGTAAATGCTACAACACGCAATGATCCAACTCTTTCTTGTGATTTCAACTGATAAAGTTGATGCTCACCTGATACCAGTTGATATCCACTACCTGAATACAACTTTGTCGATAATACAATTGATACCCATCTGATATAGATATTCTGCCTGATACAAACTATAGCTACATTTCATTAATATGCAAATTGTATCTATGTATCGTAACTACGCTCTAAACTATAGCAATTTATAAATCATACAAAAAAAGGATTTGATTGATTTTTTTAACAAAATTTTTCATGGATCAATTTGAAATATATATCAATCAATTTATATATTTTTTTAAGGAAAATGACATGGTTATGACCACTAGAAATTTAAATGGCCCAATGTTGGATTATACGCCTCTTTGACATGTAACTACAAGTTATACATAGAATTGACATTTTCTCATCTTTTAACCCAAAACTTTTAGCAAATTGTAGGCCTAAAAAGATGGAAAAATTACTAAAGTACACACCTTTAATATATTATTTTTCATTTGTCCCTATATCTTTTAAAAATAATTAAAATTCCTTATTTTAATAATGTATCCGTGCTTGTATTAATGTATCCGCGCTTTCATTAATGTATCCAGATTAATGTATTAATATATCTGTATTAATGTATTAATGTATCCGTATTAATGTATTAATGTATCCGTGTTTGTCTTAATGTATCCACACTTTCATTAATGTATCCGGATTGTGTTAATTTTTATTTTAATAATGTATCCGTATTAATGTATTAATGTATCCGTGCTTTGTATCGGATTGGGTTAATTTTAAGGGATTATTGTAATTAGAAAAAAAAAATAGGGATAGATTACACTGTGATTTATGTAACTTACCCTAAAAAGATTTGATACTTCTAGCCAATTTTTTCCTTGTGTATTTTGCGTGAGCAATAACAGGAGAGAATATCTTTCTTTTTCCTTATTTCAATTTATTTTATCCTTAAAATTAGGGATCCATTTTTATCCTTAATTCGTTACTGCCCCTAAAATTAGGGATTCAATTATTCACGTTGTTCCTTTTTATCTGGAGCAAGTATTAGTTAAAAAGACTCTAATTTTTTTTTCTTACTTCATGTTGGATGTTCCTAAAATTAGGGATCAAATTACTTTGTTTCAATTACTGAATATCCCTAAAGTTATGGATCCAATAATTTTATTTTGTCCCTTTTTATTTGGAATAAATATCAGTTAAAATAGTTTATTTTTGCAATAGCATTGAATTTTTTTATATGTATATAGATTTTTTAGGTGAATGCATGCAGATAAATGTATATAAATTTGTTAGGCTAATACAGACTAATGTAAATTTATAAAAGATATCATGCAAGCAAATGTACACAAATTTATTAGGTCAATATTGATCAATGTATATGAATATTTAAATTTTGTATTTTTTTATAATGTTTAAATATTGTTTCAAGTGAAATTAAAATCATAAAATTCACTGTAGAGATTTTATGAATATAATAAATCTCAATTGTATTTCACGGAAGAGTTTTTCCTCAATATATAAAGGATGTTACACAAAGTATAGTTGAATATAAACTCTCCAAAAGATAAACTATAAACACGAATTCTAATAGAACACAAATACTACATAAACGTGTAACTGTTAAAAAATAGCATACGCAGCGGAAGCATTCCAAAATCATACTTCTTACATGAATATAGCTAACAATCACAAATACGTATCACATACAAAGTATGCTGAAAATTAATTCAAGGAATACCTCTTGAAGCGTGTGCAGATAATTTGAAGCAAATCTGACTCCAGCTCCACGGTCTTCTACAATGATCCCAAATTAACAACTGAACTCTCTCAATACTTGGGTGGGCTAATATCATATAGAAAACTGAATTGTTTTTCTAGGTTAGAAGAGTCCCTATTTATAGAGATTTTTTCCCAGTCCAAAAATGAGAAGAAAGAATAAATCATTTTCCTTAAAGAAGAAGAAACACACGTTTCTTCTCCTAAAAAAAATGCACGCTCCTTTTTTCTTTTCCCCTAGAAAATAGGATTCTGAGTTCGAATTAAATATGGACACCGAGGGACCACAAAATTGATTAATGAGGCTTCCTATTATGGAAATAATTTCAAAAGCTAATTTGAATTATTCTTGCCATAATAAATTACAAATCATTCCATTAAAAATTCGTAATTGCACCCCTCTATTTATATTTTGAAATTCTCCATTAAACACTTATGTATTCCCATGTTAAGATTACATATACTAATCAATAAATTAAATTACTAACGAATTTAATTCAATGATTAATTTCCTTTAGAGCAATACTTAACTTATTTCATGTGCTAGATTCATAAATCTACCTGCCAGGTTTACACATGAAAACTTATAAGTTTCTCATAAAAAGGTGTATCAACAATCTCTATATTGAGACATGAATTCAATCAACTAACTAATTATATCACCAATATATATTTTTATCATCCAATCTACTAGGCATATTGACCATTGACCTATCTCAGAATCTCATCTTTTAATAAATCAAAACGATAATTAATATATACAGATCATAATCGTTATATCAAGATTAAGAATATAAGTACATTTAACAGTTTAGAGAATATATTTTTATCAATCAGTCTAAAACATCTATCTCTACTCGATCCCATTCAATACATACAAAATGCACTAGCACGAGAAGTTAGAACTATACCATTCTCATAATCAAGATAAATTACATTTAATATCGTGCTACAATCTTTCTGATGGATTGTCCAAATTTTCATCTACGATTGTGAACTATAACTTTTAACTTATAAGAACCGATGATTTAATCTTCTATGTATAAGCTTAAACTCTATACACCAAATCATCTACTATATAACTTGAGGACACATATATGACAAATTGATCTATTTAATGTAACATTTTATTGAATTGAATAAATAAATAAATAATTATTCAATAAATAATACTATATCAAAACACATGTTTAATAGTATATCCTAACAATCTCCCACTTAGACTCATAACCATGCACCTACAACTCTAACACCCATTCCTTCAACATGTTTATCAAAAGACTTTTGCTGTAAAGATTTTGTGAAAGGGTCTGCCAGGTTGTTTTCTGATGCAATCTTCGCAACCATCACATCTCCTCTTTGTACTATGTCTCGAATCAAATGGTACTTACGCTCAATGTGTTTTGACTTCTTATGGCTTCGTGGTTCCTTTGAATTTTCAACCGCACCACTATTATCATAAAACATTATGAGCGTCCCTTCTATCGCAGAAACAACCGCCAAGTCTTTCAGAAAGTTTCTGAGCCACACTGCCTCCTTAGCTACCTCAGAGGCTGCTACATATTCGGCTTCCATGGTAGAATCAGCAACACAGGTTTGCTTGATGCTTCTCCAAACAATGGCTTCACCTCCCAAAGTAAACACATTTCCTGAGGTCCACTTTCTAGAGTCCATTTCAAACTGGAAATCTGAGTCTGTGTACCCTATGGGCACCAACTCATTCGAATGATAGACTAGCATGTAATCCCTAGTTCTTTTTAGGTACTTGATTATATGCTTAACTGCTGTCCAATGTTCTCGTCCAGGATTAGACTGATATCTACTAAACATGCCTACGACAAAATATATATCAGGTCTAGTGCACAACATTGCATATATGAGGCTTCCCACAGCTGACGCATAAGGAACTGCCTTCATGTTTTCAGTTTCCTCATTTGTCTTAGGAAATTGATCTTTAGATAGAGAAATTCCTTGTCTGAAGGGAAGAAATCCTTTCTTGGAATCATGCATGCTAAACCTGGTAAGAATTGTATCAATATAAAGAGCTTGAGATAAACCTAACATCCTTTTCTTGCAATCACGTAGAACCTTGATCCCAAGGATGTGGAGTAGCTTCTCCCAAATCCTTCATATCAAAATTAGTGGACAGCCATTCCTTAACTAAATTCATCAAGCCCACATTATTTCCTATGAGCAAGATATCATCTACATATAATACCAAAAACACCACTTTGTCCCCATTCCACTTTTTGTAGACATAAGACTCATCAAGACATTGTTCAAAACCAAAAGTAGACTGCATTGTCAAAACAAGTTTCCATGCCCTAGAAGCTTGCTTTAATCCATAAATAGATCTTTTAAGCTTGGACAACATGTGTTCTTTGCCTTTTTCTATGACACCGTCTGGTTGTCGCATAAATATGCTTTCATTAAGGAGAGCTGTCTTGACGTCCATTTGCAAAATTTCATAATCTTAATGAGCAGCAATGGATAAGAGAATTCTAATAGACTTAACCATGACTACTGGCGAAAAGGTTTCCTCATAATCGATCCCTTCTTTATGAGTAAATCCTTTTGCAATAAGTCTAGCTTTGTAAGTTTGCACTTTTCCGTCTACTTCTCTCTTTTTATTATAGATCCACTTATATCCAATGGGTCTGACTCCATCTACAGGTGGTTTTACAAGATCCCAGACTTTATTAGAGTACATGGACTCCATTTCTGATTTCATAGCAATGATCCATTTTTCTGCATATTTATCTTGTAGTGCTTCGTTGTAATTTACAGTCTCGATATTCAACTCTTTAGGGATTCTGTCAAAAGACTCTCCCAAGAGTGCATACCGAAGTGGTTTTCTTATCACTCTCCCACTACGACGAGGTACTACAGTTGCAAGGGCATGTTTAGAGAGAGAGTTGCATTATTATGATCTTGTAGTTGAACCACATCATTTGTAGGATCTTGAGTGTCCATGTTATCTTCAGCACCTTGCGGTGTGGAGATATCAACAACTTCTTCCTCTAATGCAATCTTCTTAGTATTATTCCCACTATCTTGATGCAATGAATTTTCAGGAACTTGTACTTGTGGAATTATATGTCTATTAACATCTCTCCCACTACTATAATACAATGGTATGTTAACTCTAACATATGGGGTTTGAATTTGGTTTTCATTATTTTCAGTATGTTATCTCTTTGCTTAATTATCATAAAACTAGTTTACTTCTAGGAATATGATTTGTTAAAAAAATCCTTTTCTAGAAATTTGGCATTGGTAGTCAGAATGACCTTATTTTCTTTAGGATTATAAAACATACCTCCTTTCGTTCCTTTAGGGTATCCAAAAAAAATACATACTTTTGTTTTAGGTTCCAATTTATCTGCCTTCCCTTTCAGCACATGTGTTGGACATCCCCAAATCATAATATGTTTCAAACTAGGTTTGTGCCCAGTCCACAGTTCAATGGGTTTAACAAGAACATACTTAGAAGGAACTAAGTTCAGAATGTAATTTGCAGTTTCTAATGCATATCCCCAAAACGAATAAGGTAAATCATAGTAACTCATCATTGATCTAACCATTTCTAAAAGAGTTCTGTTTCTTCTTTCTGCTACATTTTTTTGTGGCATTCTAGGTGCAGACATTTGAGATGTAATTCCTTGTTATGACAAGTAACTAATGAACTCATTAGAGAGGTATTCGCCACCACGATCACATCGTAGTGACTTGATATATTTTCCATGTCATTTCTCCTTTTCTGCCTTAAACTCTTTGAATTTCTCAAAGCATTCAGACTTATGGTGCAATAAATAAATATATCCATATTTTGAGTAGTCATCAATGAAAGTCATGAAATACTCATGCCCACCTCTCACTTGAATGCTCATCTGGCCACACAAATTAGAATGAATTAACTCTAATTTATCATTATCTCTATTTCCTTTTGATGGGAAAGGTCTCTTAGTCATTTATTCTTCTAAACAAGATTCACATGTTGGTAGTGCCTCCACTCTTAATGAACCTAAAGGTCCATCTCAAACCAACCTTGAAATCCTATCTAGATTTATATGACATAGACACAAGTGCCATAAATAAGTCTCATTAAAATCAGAAGAACACTTTCTTTTATTTGAAAGGTTAACATTATTCAGTTCTATGGTTTATTGAAGTTCTGGAGAGACATTAATAATAAAATGACCATCAATTAATGTACCAGCAGAGACAAAATGTTTATCATAACTAATAACACAACCGTTATCAAATAACATCATAGCCATCTCTCAAAACTTTAGAAACTGAAATTAAATTTCTTCTAACAGCAGGTGCATATAGAACGTCTTTTAAAATTAAAAATCTACCACTATCAAACGAAAAAAATAATATTTCCTAATGCTAAAACATGAGCTATTGAACCATCCGCTTGAAAAATGCTAACTTCACCTCTAATCAACTTGCGTGTTTCTTGAAAAACCCTGCAAAGTAGTGCAGATGTGACTAGTGGCTCCTGAGTCTACACACCATGAAGTGGTAGAAACAGCCGCTAAAAATGTTTCAACGACAAGTGAAAGTGAGTTACTTGGATTATTTTTCTTCTTGGCTAAGAAAGCTGGACAATGCGCTCCAATGGCCTGGCATCTTGCAATGAAAACACTTGCCCTTAGGATTTTTCATGCCTCCAGTTGGAGGTACAAGTGCCTTATCTTTGTGAGCCTTTTTCTTCTTCTATCCACCTAGCAGTTTAGAAGTAGAACCTTTCTCAACATACAGTGCCATAGATGATGCCTATTTTTTAACAATTGTCTCTGCCACCTGTAGTTCATTCAACAATTGTGCCAAAGATAGACTCATCTTATTCATATTATAATTCAGGCAGAATTTTTGAAAACTGCATGGCAAAGACTGTAATATCATCTCAACTTGGGAGTCATTGTCAATTTGAGCCCCCAAGACCTCTAGTTCATTCAGAATACCTATCATCTTCAGAACATGGTCTCTAACAGGAGTGCCTTCAGTCATCTTAGTATTCATGAGAGATCTCATGGCAGTCTGCTGAGCTGATCGACCCTGGTCACAAAACATTAGTTTGAGATTCTCCAGAATTTCAAAAGCAGACGACATAGCTTGATGATGATGTTGCAACACATTTGACATTGAAGCTATAATGTAGCACCGCGCCATCTCATCAGCCTTTTTCCATTTTTGATAAGCTAACTTATCCTCATCACTAGACTGTTCATCTGGTTTCATTGGACATTCCTCATGGATTACAAATTTTTACTCTGCAGCAGTTAACACATTATCAAGATTTCTCCTCCAATCAACAT
Organism: Solanum appendiculatum; assembly: GCA_018342035.1. Classification (NCBI taxonomy): domain Eukaryota; kingdom Viridiplantae; phylum Streptophyta; class Magnoliopsida; order Solanales; family Solanaceae; genus Solanum; species Solanum appendiculatum. The sequence continues at coordinate 238,411 of JAGDQO010000315.1, forward strand.
TATTAGGACCCTCAAGTTTGTTTTGACCCAAAATATTACTAAGGGGATTAAAAGGAGACATGTTGAATATAAGATTAAAGAAATAGTTACAATAGATTAATCAAACAGTCATATAAACATTGAATAGTTACATTCAAACTCATCACATACATATACATTCATGCATCTTGAATAGACAATCGATGAGATTGGAAAACTACTCATACAATATACATATACAATGACCGATTATTCACTCCATAAACTTATACATACCTAACTTAGATGGAGAGTATACTGTTAATTTAGGTCAAGTGAAAATCAAAAACCCTAGTTGCATTGATCCAATCATATATTACTCAGTTTAGGAAAGTTAATACAAATTATCAAACTAGCGATTAAATACATAGTGACTTGTATTAAATTTAACCGATAGGGAGGAAGGTCTAAGTCAGTACATAAACTTAATACTTCATTACTATTTAATCTTGATAATGAAGGGACACCAAAAATATTTTTGGTGATAAAAGAAAGACTTACAGTTTACTAAAGAACACTATCTCACATATATAAACAATTACATGCATATGTTCAATACTATAGTTCATTGTAGCAGGGAACAAAATTTCAAAGAATAAACATGCATCTTTGATTCATTATCCATAAACCAAAAAATTTTAAAAAAATAATCACCAGTGCAAAAGAGTTTTGCCCACTACCGTCTTTCATAAAAAATATACCCAATATTTACATATATCTCCACCCCACATTATTGAAAACTTTTCAACTTGGGTGCATCTTAATGTATACAATAAATATATAGGGATAGCTAGTTGAATAAAAAGGTTGAAAAATTTTCAGTCAAAGCCGCGCCGCTAGAATACCCTATAATCTTCTATTTTGTCCATTAATTTTACCAATTAATAATTAGACATTTTTCGAAACTCATAGGTTATCTATAAAGATGCAAGTATAACTCTGATACCAATTTTTAGAAAATAGCATACGCAGTGGAAGCATTCCAGGATCATAGTTCTTACATGAATATAGACAACAATAGCAAAAACGTATCACATACAAAGTATGCTGAAAATTAACTCAAGGAATACCTCTTGAAGCGTGTGCAGATTTATATCTTGAAGCAAATCTGACTCCATCTCCACGGTCTTCTATAGTGATCCCAAATTAACAACTGAACTATCTCAATACTTGAGTGGGAAAATATCGTATAGAAAACAAAATTGTCTTTCTAGGTTAGAAGAATCCCTATTTATAGAGATTTCTTCCTAGTCCAAAAAGGAGAAGAAAGAACAAATCATTTTCCTTCAAGAAGAAGAAACACACGTTTCTTCTCCTAAAAAAAAGGCACACTCCTTTTTTCTTTTCCCCTAGAAAATAGGATTATGAGTTCTAGTTAAATATGGGCACTGGAGGGACCACAAAATTAGTTACCGAGGCTTCCTATTATGGAAATAATTCCAAAAACTAATTTGAATTATTCTTACCATAATAAATTACAAATCATTCCACTAAAAATTCGTAATCTACTCCTCTATTTATATTTTGAAATTCCCCATTAAACACTTATGTATCCCCATGTTAAGATTACAGATATTAATCAATAAATTAAATTACTGACGAACTTAATTCAATGATTAATTTTCTTTAGAGCAATACTTAACTTATTTCATGTGCTAGATTCATAAATCTATCGGCCGGGTTTACACATGAAAACTTTTAAGGTTCTCATAAAAAGATATATCATTAATCTCTATATTGAGACATGAATTCAATCAACTAACTAATTATTTCACCAATATATATTATTATCATCCAATCTACTAGGCATATTGACCCATCTCAGAATCTCACCTTTTAATAAATCAAAACGATAATTTCTACATATAGATCATAATCGTTATATCAAGATTAAGAATATAAGTACATTTAACAGTTTAGAAAATCTATTTTTATCAATTAGTCAAAAACATCTATCTCTACTCAGTCCCGTTCAATACATACAAAATGCACTAGCACGAGAAGTTAGAACTATATCATTCTCATAATCAAGATAAATTACATTTAGTCTCGTGCTACAATCTTTCTGATGGTTTGTCCAAATTTCCATCTACGATTATGAACTATAACTTTTAAATTATAAGAACCGATGATTTAATCTTGTTTGTATAAGCTTAAACTGTATACATCAAATCATCTACTATATAAGTTGAGGACACATATATGACAAATTGATCTATTTAATGTAACACTTTATTGAATTGAATAAATAAATAAACAATTGTTCAATAATTAATACTATATCAAAACGCATGGTTAATAGTATATCCTAACTATAACCTCACTATTATGATGTCCTATCATGCGTCTGCAAGCTGAGCAATGGTCTTACAACTGAAAGATTGGAACACAGGAGATTAAACCAATGAGAAGGAAGGCTCATGGTGAAAATGTCTGCTAATTGATCTAAGAAACTGAAGTGGCGAACATCCAAATCTTTTGAGGCTACTTTTTCTCGAACAAAATTAAAATCCAATTCAATATGTTTGGTCCGCACATGAAAAATGGATTTGCAGTGAGGTAGGTAGCGGAAAGATTATCACACAACAGTGTGGGAGCTTAAGGAAGAGAAACATGAAGTTCTTGAAGAAGATTTTGCATCTAGGTAACCTCAGCAATAGCCGTTGCTAAGGCCCTATATTCAACCTTGGTGCTGGATCATGCAACCACTCGCTCTTTGAGCTCCATGTCACTAAGTTGGGTCCAAGAAAAATACAATAACCATTGGTAGATCTCTGATCATCTGGGCAACCAGCCCATTCTGCATCTGCGAAGGCTTGAAGTGGTAAGGAGCTAGATGAACGCAACTGCAAGCCGAGGTCTATGGTAGCCTTTAAATAGCGCAACAAGCATTTCATAGCCGTGAAATGAGATTCTATAGGTTTATGCATGAATTGACATAATTTGTTGACAATACATGACACATCTGGACGCATGATAGTTATATATTGAAGAGTTTCTATCAAGCTGCGATATAATCATGGATCAAAAAATGGTGAACTTCCATGTTGAGACAATTGAAGTCCCGTGACCATAGGTGTGGAAATTGGCTTTGCACCATCCATTTGGGCACGAGCAAGGAGTTCTCTAATGAATTTGGACTGAGAAAAGGGTCAATCCAGTGGTCTGATAATGTACCTCAACACCAAGAAAGTAGTGTAGCTTACCAAGATCCTTTATAGCAAGGACATTAGAAAGTTGAAGAATAAGACTTGCAATGAACTCATTAGAGCTTCCTGTAACAATAAGATCGTCTACATAGACAAAGTTAATAGTAACATGGCCTTCACAATTGCAAATAAATAGAGACGTATCAGATTTAGAAGGCACAAAATTGAGCTCAAGCAATTTCGAGCTAAGCTTCTCAAACTATGCCCGGGGTACCTGTTTAAGGCCATAAAGGGCTTTGTGAAGCTTACACATATGATTTGGATATTTTAGATCAATAAAACCAGAGGGTTGAGACTGTATACCTCTTCATGTAGTTACCCATGCAGAAATGCATTTTTGACATCAGGTTGTCGTAGTGACCACCCTTTTGAAAGAGCTAGAGATAGAACCACACGGATAGTTGTACGCTTCACCACCGGACTGAATGTCTCATGGTAGTCCACTCCAGCCTCTTAGCTAAATCCCTTTGCCACTAAACGAGCCTTGTTTTGCTCAATGGATCCATCAGGATTGAGTTTCAACTTAAATATCCATTTGCATCCAACAACATTTTTGGCCGAGAAGGACGGGACAAGGGACCAAGTACCATTTTGCTAGAGGGCATTGTACTTTTCTTGCATAGCCTTTCTTCAATTTGAGTCTTTGTTGGCTTGGGTAAAACATGTAGGTTCATATGGCAAGGTAGATGGCAGTCAAGGGTATTTTGTGGCAATGTGAGCTTGCAGAATTTGGGATTTGGCCTCACGCCTGGTTACCATATGATGAGGTAAAAAGTTTGTGGTCCGGGCAGCCGATGGTTGAGATTTAGTGGGAACAATGGTTGTATCAGTAGCTACTTGAAGATCAACAGTAAGATTAATAGGAGGAATGGAAGAGGGAACAAATCAAACGGGGCCGAATGACACACCGGTGAGTTAGACGATGGACTTGGCAATGAAGGAGCTGACGAGATTGATGACGAAGTTGGAAAGGCAGCAACTATTATGGAAGGATCACTGGCAGAAGTGGTTTGGGAAGAAGATTTAATAGGAGCAACGATCGCCAAAGATGTCATGACAGTAGTGTCGGAGGTCGGTGCTCTATTTGGAGTCGAAGATGAACTAGCTAAGGGAAATTGTAACTCGTCAAAAACCACATGACGAGAGATATATATTTGGCCACTAGCGACATGTAAACATTTATAGCCCTTATGATGTCCACTATACCCCAAGAAAATACATTTTAAGGAGCGAAAGGCTAGTTTGTGAGAGTTATAAGGACGAATGAATGGGAAACACATGCAGCCAAAAACTTTCATGAAATGATAATCAAGAACCTTTTTGAACAACTTCTCATAAGGTGAAACATTATTGAGGGAGGGTGATGGGATAAAATTTGTAGTGTAAATTGTTGTAGCAAACGCATGATCCCAAAAGGTGAGAGGAAGGGAGGCATGGGCGAGAAGTGTTAAATCCAAGCGTCCTATTTAGTTTAGGGATTTAGGGACTAGGCCTGTTGAGGAACTGAGATGATTCATCTTAGTCTTTGTATGCCGGGTATGTCTTTGGCCAAGCCTGGGGATTGACAAATCTATAGTGGCAGGTCTATCTTCTTCTAGGTGAGCTGCAGAGCAACTTTTTCTTTCTTTCATTCCATCTGTCTTGGTTGTTTAGTTAAACAACAATATGACGATGTTTCCTCTCGGCAGTACCATTTTTTTCATGAGTATGGGGACAAGATAAGTGATGAACGATCCCCTCTTGAGGAAAAAGGTAGATAACTTCCTACATTCGCCACCCAAATCAGATTGTACCACTTTTATATGACGATCAAAGAATTTCTCAACTTGAGTTTTAAAGTGCAAAAAATGGTATAAACCTCATTTTTGGATCTCATAGGAAATAACCATGTAAATTTGCTAAAATCATCAATGAAAGAAACATAATAATGAAATTTATTGCTAGCCAATTGTGGAGCAGGACCCCATACATCAGTGTGGATCAATTCAAGAGGATAAGTAGCTCTAGAGTTGGAAATAGAAAATGAAAATTTGTGACTCTTTCAATATTGGCAAGATGAACAAACATTAGACCGAGAACTCGATGTGACTGGTAAAGAAAGATTCTTGATAATACTATTAACTGCTCGTAGAGATGAGTGACCTAAACGACTATGACATAGATCAGAAGACGATTTGGACACATGGAAAGCTTGTGATTGATTAGAGGGAGTGGGCTGGCCGATTAACTGGGCAGCAAGGAGGCGATAAAGGCCATGCTCAAGAGTCCTGCGCAGCAATACTTTCCCCGTTGCCTGAACCTTCACAAGACAAAAACGAGGGTGAAACTCAAATATAACATCATTATCATACGTAAATTTTTCTACGCTAAGCAAATTTTAGGCACCAATAACACATTAGATAGATGTAAAGGTCGACTAACTATAGGTAAGATAGAATGACCAAAATGAGATATTCTCAAACTTGTGCCATTACCTATATGAATTTGATCGCTTCCTAGATACTCTCCTCTTATCGCCATGTTCTGCATATCATTAGTTAAATGATGAGTAGCTTCAGAATTTGGGTACCAATTTGAGTTTCCAACCATGGAAGGTTGTAAAGTGAGAGTAGCCATGTGCGGCTTGGATGGAGCTTGATAGGCATGGTCAAAACGATGGTAGCAATTTAGAGCCAAGTGTCCAAACTTGTTGCAAACTTGACATTGATTTTGATTGGATGAGTTAGTATTGCGATCCCGACCTCATCCTCGTCCTCGTCCTCATCCAGACCTACCACCATAAGCCTGATTGTTATTCAAAATTAGTAGGCTTCTTAAATGAATTGTCATTGTTAGGATTGTTGGATTGTCTAGTAGACAAGTTGGCTTGGCTGCCTAATCCTCGCTTTAAACTTGTCATTTGTTCCAAACGATACTCATGACTTAAAAGAAAGCCATGAAGAATAGAAAATGAAACTAATTCCGCTCTAGCAGTTACCGAGACAACCACAACATCATATTCCTGTCGAAGTCCTCCAAGAATATATAAGACAAGATCATCATCAGTGACGGGGTGTAGTGCAACTGCGAGTTTATCGACACAAGTCTCATCTTTTGAAGATGTTCTACCATTGATGAGTTGTCTTTCCTTGTTTTTTGCAAATGCAATCTTAGTTGCATTATCCTAGCCTTGGATTACGACGCAAACATTGTCTCAAGAGACTGACAAACAGTTTGAGATGTCGTACAACCGACTAGTTGGGCTAAAATCCCTTCCTTGAGGGTTGAAAGAATCCAACTCAATAAAAGTTGGTCTTGTTTGATTCATAATCTGTACGCTGTATTGATAACCGCATCAGTTGAGGTTGCTTCAGAAGAGCTATTTGGAATTACCTTGGGAGGGCACTTGTGTGTACCATCCACATATCCCTCGAGTTCGTGACCCCTAAGAACTAGGAGAATTTGTGATTTCCTCACAATATAATTATGACGATCCAATTTAAGAAGATGAGACTGAGTGACGTTGGTTGCGAATGAATTCTTGGAAGGGGTTTGCGAGGTGATAGTGGTAATTGAAGGAAGTGTCATTGTGAGACGTGAGTCTTCGTAGGGCTTTGATACCATGTAGAGATTTTATGAATATAATAAATCTCGATTGTATTTCACAGAAGAGTTCTTCCTCAATATATAATGGATGTTATACAAAGTGTAGTTGAATATAAGTTCTCCAAAAGATAAACTATAAACACGAATTCTAATAAAACACAAATACTACATAAACGTGTAATCTCACTAATATGATGTCCTAACATTCACTATTAAATTTTTTTGGGGCCTCAAAACTTTGGAGGCCTAAACCAAACACTTTACTAGTCTTAGAGCTTGTTTGGCATTGCTGTTGAGATGTCAAATACACTTATTTTGAGTGAATACCACTTATTTTGAAAAAAAAGGTGTTTTGTTAATCAGTAAAACTGCTTTTAAATAGAAGTAGAAGAAGTTTATTTTGCGGGAAGACACTAAAAAATTCTTCTTCTTAAAAAAGGTAGAAGATGACGAAGAAAATTATTTTTTCAAGACCAAAATATCCCTGTCAAGTACACATATTTACCAATATATCTCGTATATTTATTTATTTTTGTGATGAGTTTTTCTTATGAAGTGATTTGATTTGTGAAATGATTTTAGATTTATTTTACTTGATATTTTAAATATATTTAAATCGTCATGTTAAGATTATATCAATATTTGATTTATTTTTTTATTCATCTATGTATAATATTTATTGAGAATTTGAATAGGTACTTTTTAAATTAACAGAAACAAAAATTTAATTAAAAATTTTATACTAGATATTTAAAATAATCTTAATATTAAAAGTGCATTGATACTTATCATTTTTCATAATATGACTCTGAAAAGTACTTTTTTTAAAAAAAAATTACGCAAATACAATTTGTTTATCAAAAGCACTTTTCAAATGAATTAACCAAATATAAATTATTTTTTTCCAAAAGTACTTTTCTGAAAAGTTGTTTTAAAAAAGTACTTCTAAAAAAAGTTGTTTTTATGAGCAATGCCAAACATGCTCTTACCCTTGAGCCACCCCTAATTTGTGCTTATATTAATCACACTCTTTTAGGTTGTTATCTTTGGACTTCCGTTTAGCTTAGTAAATAATGAAGTTAAAGAACATATAGCAGTAACAACATACCGTGTGAAATTTCATGAGTTAAAGAACATAGAGTCATTAAATTGTTAAGCACCTTTTAATTAAAACTAATCAGTATAATTTTGTATTTCAATTATGGAGCAATCTAGCAAAAATTCAAGACCGACTTGGAGAATTGCTGTAGTATAGACTTTTTCAAAAACTTGCATTTAAGAAGTAACATTGAACGCAAGATATGAAACTAGTTTGAAGCCATCATGGATCAAGGTTAAAGCTGCTTTAGCGACTCATAATTTTATAGTCACACAAAAGAAAATGAAGAGCCATTTTTATTTTTTTTAAAAAAATATCAAGCTTTGTTGTCAATATCTAAAAAGACCGGAAATATTTATGATACAACAATCAATGTTTTTTGAATGTCTAACAGTGAGTGGGATTAGTACGGTTAGTTCAATCATTATCTAGTAATTTTTTTTCTCTTTTTTTAATAAAGATAAACTAGTTGAAGTGAATATTAAAAGTGTAATCTCTAGGTTCATTCTAAAACAAAGACATTAAATACTTCACTGCTATATTTTTCAGATCTTTGCACAACACTTTTTGAGAATTCTACTGCTACAGACGTTCATGGTTGGAGTCCTAATTGTACGACTCCACGTTCTGATGTTTTATCTTAGTTACTAGTATAAATGTAGATACATTAAATGATGCTGAAGATTTTTTTTGTGACAAAACTGGTGCTTATTCTATTAATTCTCCATCTCACTTTTTTTGTTCCAAAGGAAAAAAATTCATAAAACAAATCGTTTCATTGGAGATAATGATTGAAAAATAGTGGACCTAATGTCGCACCCCATTTTCGAACTGATCAAAATAGTTTGCAACATAAAGTGGTTATGCCTCTAATATTGAAAATTATTTAGAGTCCCCAACTAATTTAAAGGAAAAGATTAGGAAAATCAGTTTTTTGAAAAATGTGAATATAAACTCTGTTTTGATTTGCGAAATAGGTGAGATTCTAGTAGGTTTTGATTACTCGAGGAGAAGGTGTTAAGCACCCTTCAGAGCCTATCTGAATATAGTCCTTAAATTTAGTTTTAGAAAAGTAATTAGAAATATTTTATTATTTATTTATTTTCTTCAGAAAATAATGATAGGAAAAACTTCCATTTAGTTGAGAAAAAGGGAAAAGTACAAGGCATGTTATATACATCTGTAATATATACAATAATATTTAATAGTAATACATTTATAATTTTTTAATAATAATTGAACAAATAAATATACTTAAAATGTGTGAAAATTTTATAATATCATATATTAGAAAATATAGATATATGCTTAAGGTCATATGAAGTTAATGAGCAGATGCTTATCGTATATATATATATATATATAACATATTATTTTACTATTCATTTCATATTATTTTCCACATCTTTTTTTTATATCTATTCTAAATTTCTAAACATTATCATATACATATGTATTACTTCACTACATGTATATTTATTGTCACTTTCTCCATACATCCAAATAAAATAATAAGCTCTCATATGTTTTAAACAACATACATATATATATATTTTACTTTTTATAATAAATACACATAAGATCACAAACTTCATATAGTACTTTAAGAAAAAAATATATTTTCTTTTAATTTTCATGAAACTCCATTTTTGTCGAAATTTGCTCAAATTATATTTATATATCACATACATTTTCATATATCTACACTTCATCTATTATCCTATTTATATTTACATCTTAATTCTCTATATATATATATAAAGTAACATATTCTCATATCATTTAGGCTTAACATTTACATATTTACATACGATAAGCATCTGCTCATTAACTTCATATGACCTTAAGCATATATCTATATTTTCTAATATATGATATTATAAAATTCATACATTTGAAGTATATTTATTTGTTCAATTATTATGAAATGAATAGTAAAATAATATGTTATATATATATATATATATATATATATATAAATGTGGGATTTTACTAACAAAAATTTCATCAATAATAAGCAAAAAATAGTGAAGCAACACAAATACAATGTAATATGTTTGGAAAAGACTAGGTGTGTGTGTATATTTGTCAAGGTTTCAATTCGTATAGGCAAAGATTAACAGTAACAACATCAATTGATACATGGATTTACGCTTGGTCTTGGCTACACTTTGATATTCTTCAGAACTATCAAGCGTATGACCCTTGAATTCTTCCAAACTCAAAGACCATTTTAAATAAAACACCAATCATTGCTTGAGTAGATAGATTATCCCTAGCTCATATCATTAAATGATAAATTACTCGGACTATCCCATCCCTGGCTCATACCCATAAAGTAATTTCAACAAGTCCTCACTATTGAGTCTCACCCAACTCTATTTTTCTTTTCTTTTCTTTTTTCAAGTAAAAACAGTGTTAGAGAGCTCAATAAATATTTGGAACCACTAATTTTAGATTGAAACTTCAAGAGAACAATATTAGATTCATGGCCTACACTCAATATTAGGGCCCATTAATCAATACCCATTCAGGGTTTTACACCCCCATCTAGCACATAAACCCTTAGTTAAGGTCTAGCTACTCATAAAAGAAGAAATAGAGACAATACTCATGTATGAAATCTCCATTCCAAGCTAATTTGTTCTATAAAAAAACTGGATTTCAAGCTTAGATCAACAAAAATATGAGGTTTCTTCCTCTAGGAGCTAAGAAGTTCATAACTATACTCTATCAATATTTTTCACAAAAAGAGATCTCTCTTTAAAGTCCCTAATTAGGAAGATTATAGTGTTACAAAATTGCAAAAATCTCTACTATATCCTTGAAACATTCCAATGGAAGCACTATTTTCCTTAACTGCATTTTTTCCTTTAGGTCCCATCTTTACACTTGCACTGGACCGGCGGAATACCGATCTGAAATTGTAGAGCGCTAATGACCTTCACACTTCGACCTTCAATTCTCATATGAGTATATTAACTAGGACTGGAAAATCACCACCAACAATTGTATCATTCCAATTACAGCGCCGGTATCGAGGCAACTTCACTCTATCAAAGTGAGTATTTAGCCAGTGAGATGCTTGATGGTTCCTGCGGGATGCCAGTTCCTTTGCCGTTGTGCTTCAACAATTTTTAGCTTCAAACCCATCAAACTCAATTTTTTTATAAGAAATGCCTGCATCCAAGATGACTAGGACTTAAAACCCCTTCAATTAGCATTAAAACAAGACAATAATTCTTGAATTTGAGTTTAACAAGTCAGTAAAATACCAACTCATAAAAAGCAATCGCTGAAGCCGGAGGAATACATCACAAAATATGTAGGCATCTCCATTAATGGACAACCAACTAGTACTCTAGTAGACTCTTGTGCAAAAGCGAACATCATGACGAGAGCAACATCGATAAAATAAGGGCCGAGTTACAGCCCAAGTAACACCCGCCTCAAGATGGTCAGTGCACCACTGGCTCTCGTGTGCGCAGTATCTCATGGAGTAAGCATCACGCTAGTCAAGTGTCAAGGTAAAACAAATTTTACTGTTGCTCCCTTATATATCTTTGAAAAAATTCTCAGGAAAGAGTTCTTCAAAGAGTGCCACATGATGATCAATCCCTACCTCCAACTACTCTTTGTCATGCAGAGAGAAGGATCATGTATGGTACCCTTTATGAAGGTGAAAACAATAGAAGAACAAGCTTAACAATCAGCCATGCAGCTTGTGAAGGGCCTAAAGAAAGGGGAGCCAACATTCATAGACACCATTACAAGTTTGGGTGAAGACAATGGTGCTAAAGAGACATTTCCACCAGGCATAGAAAGGTTCTAGAAGAGAACAAAGATGTGATACTAGAAGAGTTATCAAGGCACTTACCTCCTAGGTACGAGGTGGACCATAAGATTGATCTGGAGCTTGGAGCAAAACTGCTCGCATATTCTCCAGATTGCATGGCTCCACCCGAGTTATAGGAGCGGAGGAAGCAGTTGAAGGACATGCTCGAAGAAGGTCACATATGCCCATCTGAAGCACCTTTTGAAGCGTCGGTCCTACTTCAAAAGAAGAAAGATGGGTCATTACACTTATTCATAGACTACTGGGTGCCCAACAAAGTGAATATAAAGAAAAAATACCCTATCCTGCCCAAATTGTTCAACAAGCATGGAAATGCAAATTACTTTACCAAGGTGGATCTTCGCAAAGGCTACTACCAAGTTTTCATAAAAGAAGGGAATGAGCGGAAGATGAAATGTGTAATGAGTTACAGAGCTTACGAGTGGTTGGTGATGCCTTTCAGCTTGACTAACGCACCTGCTACCTTTTGCACACTAATGAACAAGATCTTTCATTCCTACATAGATCAGTTTGTTGTGGTGAACCTTAATGACATAGTCATCTATAATAATACCTTGAAGGAATATGTTGAGAACTTGCAAAAGGTTTTCCATGTTTATGGTAAAATAAACTTTACATCAAGAAGGAGAAGTACCATTTAGCCCAGCCAGATGTACACTTTTTAGGGCACGTCATTAGCTAATGAATGTAGTAGATAGATGAGGAGAAGGTAAAGGGTATCAAAGAATGAGAGGCACCCACGAAGGTGACCGAGCTTAGATCTTTTCTTGGACTTGCTAACCATTAAAGTAGGTTCATTAGTGGCTACTCCTCTAAGGCCATTCCACTAACCGAGCTATTGAAGGATAATAGGTTGAGGGTTTTGAGCTAGCACTGCTAGAAGGAATTTGATGAACTCAAGGATGCTATGACAAAAGAGCCTGTCTTGGCGTTGCCCAGTTTTTCCAAGACAATTGAAGTTCACATGGATGCTTCAGACCTTGCTATTGGGGGCCTCATGATGCATGATGGACACTCCATTGCATTTGAGAGCCGCAAACTAAATGAGACAAATTGGCGGTACACCTTCCAAGAGAAGGAGATGATGACGATCATTCGTTGCCTACACACGTGGAGACATTATCTACTTGGCGCCAAATTCATGGTCAAGACTAACAATGTTGCCACTAGCTATTTCCATTCGCAAAAGAAACTCATACAAAAAAAGTCTAGATGGCACAATTTCTTAGCCAAATTTGATTATGAGTTGGAATACAAACAAGGCAAGGCCAATGTTGTGGCTGACAGTTTGCGTAGAAACTCGGAGCTTGCTGCCATCACCACAGCCCGCTATGACATTCAAGATGCTATTAAAGATGACATGCAACACAAACAGGAAGCAAAGCAACTTATGGAGTTAGCTTCCCAAGGCAACACAAGACACTTCTGGGTAAAAGAAGGACTTCTATTCAATGCCATTCAGAGGTTTTACGTTCCCAAGTTTTTGACTATTAGGCAGACAATCATAAAGAAAATACATGATATGTTGTGTACTGGATATTAGGGGTAGCATCCCACAATGGCATTGGTTGTTTCAATCTATTATTGGTCATGGATGTGGGAAGATATTGAATGTTATTGTCACGACCCAAGTTACCCCTTAGACGTGACATGGCATACAAGACCCTGAAAGGCCTCATACAAGCCACTTAGCATGCATACATACAAGATCATAAAGATTAAGAGTTCAAAAAACAATGTCATATCAAAGCTTTTAAGAAAATAGCAGAAGTCTACATCTCATGTCTCAAAGCCAATCTAACATAAGAAATAGAATACGGTTTGGGACGTAACCCAATACAATGTCAAAAGAAAAAACATAAAAGTAAGAACAACTAGGCTATGTCCCCTGATGGATGAGGACTCACCAAGTCTTCACAAATCTTTTACTAAACTCTACCCACGAGTGGATGGAGAATCGCCACGCCCTACATCAACAAGTCAATGTAGGCAAGAGTATGCGTTAGTACAATAAAGTACCAAGTTGATAGCAATGCATGAAATCATTTAAAACATGCTAAAACGGGACATTTTCATGACATGCAATGACCAAACTAAACATGATAAGGGTTAGAAAACATAAAACATAAATCATGGTCAAACCAAGCTAAACATCTTCACTTCACTTGAGAAACATCATAATCAACATTTTTGTTCATTAGTTGTGGGGAATAGCCTTAACCGACATATAAGACCAAGTGAGCTATCAACATGGAATTCGGTGTCTACCCCACACCGAAAAGAGGTTGCCTTACTTGCCAATGTAAGACCTTAACTTCTAGCTTACATGGATCCACTAGCTCATGTCTATTTAAGACCATCATCCTATGGTGTCACATAGTTTATGGGACATGGGTAATCGTCACTTGTCCACTCGGCGCTAAGCATAATTCCCACGGATTAGACATAGTACAATTATCATAAGTAGACATAGGTAGTCGCCTCTTGTCTATCATTAGTCATAAGTTCATCATTTGTAGACATGGGTGATCGCTGCTTGTCTACATTAAGGAACGTGGGTGATCGCCTCTTGTCCCTTCATTAGAATAGCTCCTTAAGAAAATGGGTAATCGGCTCTTGTTCGTTTTAAATTCATAGTGGGAGTATTACGTGAGGAACCCTTTCACAACTCAACCATAACATCAATCATAACATATACTTTGGTACTTAAATCTCAAAGCACCCTTAATTCATCATTTAACTTCATATGAGACATGCATAATTTCATAAACTTCATCTTTACATAGTTCATCATGCTCATAATTTGCATATCATAGAGTTCACATAGCTTCATGAGAATTTCTCTTAATTCATGCAATTCAATGCAAACTCATGCTTAAAAAGCCATGAAGTCAATTTGACCATAATTGAAGGAACCCACATAATAGAGTAAAATCATAGATTTTGATTGAACATGCTTGATTTCATAAAACCATCTTTAGGTCATTCATGAAAAGTCTTAGCTTAGGAATCATAATTCATGCATGGATTCATAGAGATTTCATAAAATTCATCACTTCATAATTCAACCCATCAATCAAAGCATAGATTTCGAAATTTGGGGAAATAACATGGGTTCATCCTATTTCTACATCAAATCATATAAATCACGCTAATTCGTGCACTAAATTACTTTATCACGCTAGATCATGCACTAGAAATCATAAAATAAATAATTGGAAGTCATCATTGAAGAACCCATAAGAATTGATCAAGACCCTAACTTAATTTCGGGAATTGATCCTTTAAAATTGAAGAAGACTAGGGACCCATTGGAGGAAAGGGCTCCAATGGTGAATGCTAACATACCTCAATCAACAAAACCCACAAGGAATTGCTAGAAATCAATGACCTTCAATGGAGGATCCTAGCCCTTCTTCTTCCTTGAGAATTGAGAGAACCTTTCTAGAGAGAGAAATATTTGAGAGAGGGAAATTTGGGAATAATTTAGAATGAGTAAAATTAGGCTTAGGAAGCTTATATAGGGTCTGGGTTAAGGGCATAACCGACTTAGATTAGGAGTTAAATATTTAGGAAAAAGACCAAAAAACCCTTAAATAATAACTGTCGGGACCTACGGTCCCTAAGTTTATCTACGGACCGTTGATGGTCAATTGTCATTGGGTTCAGAAACATTCAACATGGCCCCTGCAAAGATGGGCCCCATGTATGGCTCGTAGGCCAAACGACGGACCGTACATGGCAACTGTACGTCAGGACTTACAGCTTAAGAAGTTGACTAAGTCTGGAGGGGACCTACGAGACCTACTTACGACTCATTCATTCAACGACGGACTGTCCTGGCAGGCCGTCGTTAGGGTTCTGAAACTTGACATTTGGAAAACTTGGGCTGGCCACTTACGGTTCCCACCTAAGGGCCGTAAGTCAACCGATGGACCGTAGGTGGCTTCCATCGTTACTGGCAGTAACCCAGAAAATTCAAAAAAATTTCCACCCTCGAATCTGGGGTATAACATTATCTCCCCCTTGGGAACATTCGTCCTCGAATGAGAATCAAGACATCATGAGGAGGGTAAGAACAAAAATTAACAACCCAGCCTAGAATGCAATCACATAAATGCACATATCCGAGGAGGAAACATCAATTCCAAGCTAAAGCATGTTCAACACATCATTTCATGAAGACTTTATGCAACTCATATTCAATGCACATAATCATAGAGTAATCAATCAAGTTGACTCATTTGCACAACATTTAGACGCTTCATGAACATGCATAAATGAAGAATCATGAGAATATCTAAGACACATGAGACCAAAAGAATGAACCATGAAAAACTAGGTACCTCAAGCTAGAGTAGGATCGGAAGGAAAGAGATGAGGATATCGGGACATCATATTGGCTTCGGCCTCCCAAGTAGTACCCTCAACTAATTGATTCCTTCAAAGAACTTTCACCGAAGCAACTTCTTTATTCCTTAACTTTCAGACTTGGGTCTAAAATCTCAACCGGGACTTCTTCATAGGAAAGACTATCCTTTATGCCAAGATTTTCCAATGGCACTACAGTTGTCGGATCGCCAACACATTTCTTCAACAATGAGACATGGAAAACCGGATGTACCGATGCCAAATCATTAGGCAAGTCAAGTTCATAAGAAACCTTACCAACATGTCTCACAGTCTGATATGGGCCTACATAACGGGGACTTAGCTTCCCTTTCTTCCCAAATCTCATTACACCCTTCATGGGTGAAATTTTCAAGTAAACCCAATCATTTTCATCAAATTCTAAATCTCTCCTTCTAACATCGGCATAGGACTTTTGTCGACTTTGGGCCATTTTCAACCTTTCTCTAATAAGTTGAACTTTCTCCATAGCCTCATGCACCAACTCGGGTCCTATCAAAGCAACTTCACCAACTTCGAATAAACCTATAGGAGATCTACACCTCCTACCATAGAGAGCTTCAAACGGAGCCATGCCAATACTAGAATGGTAGCTATTGTTTTAAGAAAACTCAATCAAAGGCAGATGATCATCCCAATTACCCTTGAAATTAATTACACATGCTCTCAATATATCTTCCAAAGTTTGCATAGTACGCTCCGCTTGCCCATCGGTTTGAGGATGAAAGGCTGTACTAAGCTTAACACGAGTACCAAGACCCTTTTGGAAAGATTTCCAAAATTGAGAAGTAAATTGTTCACCACGATTGGAGATAATGGATAAAGGCACTCCATGCAATCTAACCATCTCTCTCAAGTACAACTTAGCATAATCCTCCACCGAATAAGAGACTTTGACGGGAATGAAATGGGCTGATTTAGTCATACGATCCACAATAACCCAAATCGAGTCATGTTGTCGCCGGGTGCTTGGTAAACAACGATGAAGTCCATATTCACATCTTCCCACTTCCAAGTAGGAATACTAATATCTTGGGTCAAATTTCCCAGCTTTTGGTGCTCAACTTTCACTTGTTGACAATTAGGAAATTTAGCCACAAACTCCGCAATATCCTTCTTCATCCCATTCCACCAATAGACCTCCCGCAAATCACAGTACATCTTGGTTGCTCCCAGGTGAATGGAATATCGAGAGCTATGGGTTTTCGATAAAATTTTTCCTCTTAAGTCATCTATATTGGGAACACATAAACGACCTTGATATCGAAGCACACCATGTCCTCCTTGGGAGAAAGCCTCAATGGACTTTTTGAGCACCGCTTCCTTCAACTCGACCAGGTTAGGATCAAGATCTTTTTTAGCCTTCACATCATGCACAAAGGATGATTCGGAACCATTACGGACCATAACACCACCTTTAGTGGAATCAAAACACCACCTTTAGTGGAATAAAACAACCGAACACCCAAGCTGGCCAACCTATGAACATTGTGAACCAACTCTTTCTTACCATCCTCAATATGAGCAACACTACCCATAGATAACCGACTAAGAGCATCCGCCACCACATTAGCCTTGCCGGGGTGATAGAGGACACTCATATCATAGTCTTTTAACAACTCAAGCCACCTCCTTTGGCAAAGATTTAGATCTTTTTGTTTAAACACATATTGCAAACTCTTATGATCTGTGAAGACGTCAACATGTACACCATACAAATAATGCCTCCAAATCTTTAAAGCAAACACAACAGCCGCTAGTTCTAAATCATGAGTAGGATAGTTCTTTTCATGCACCTTAAGTTGCCTTGAAGCATAAGCAATGACTTTTCCGTTTTGCATAAGAACACATCCTAGCCCAATTCTCGAGGCATCATAATAAACCACAAAACCATCAGACCCTTTCGGTAGAGTCAATATTGGAGCCGAAGTAAGTCTATCTTTCAACTCTTGAAAACTCTTCTCACATGCTTCAGACCAAGTGGACTTAACCTTGTTTTGAGTCAAAGTTGTCAATGGGGAAGCAATCGAAGAAAACTCTTCAACAAACCTCCTATAATAATCGGCTAGACCCAAGAAACTATGAATATCCGAAGGTGATAGAGGTCTAGGCCAATTTCTAACCAAATCCGTCTTCTTAGGATCTACCTCAATACCTTTACCGGAGACAATGTCACCAAGAAAGGCTACGGACCTCAGCCAAAACTCACATTTACTAAACTTTGCAAAGAGTTGTTGGTCCTTGAGGACTTGCAAGACAATCCTCAAATGATCGGCATGCTCACCCTTACTCTTTGAGTAGATCAAAATATCATCAATAAACACAATCACAAACATATCAAGATATTGTCTAAACACTCTATTCATCAAGTCCATAAATGCAGCCGGAGCATTTGTCAACCCAAATGACATCACTAGGAATCATAATGGCCATATCTAGTCTGGAAAGCCATTTTCGGAATATCATCTTCCTTTACTCTCAATTGGTGATAGCCCGAACGAAGGTCGATCTTAGAGAAGTAACTAGCCCGTTGAAGTTGATCAAACAAGTCATCTATTCTTGGAAGAGGATACTTGTTCTTAATAGTAACCTTGTTCAGTTGGCGGTGGTCAATGCACATACGGAGTGAACCATCTTTCTTTCTTACAAACAAGACTGGAGCACCCCATGGAAAAATACTCGGTCGGATGAAGTCCTTATCCAACAAGTCTTTCAATTTCTCCTTTAGTTCCTTAAGTTCTGTCGGAGCCATTCTATAATGAGGAATAGAGATAGGTTGCGTATCTGGGAGAAGGTCAATACCAAAGTCTATTTCCCTTTCGGGAGGAATACCGGGTAGATCATCGGGAAACACTTCCAGAAACTCATTAACAAAGGGGACAGACTCAAGAATATGGGTTTCGAAATCTATATCCCTCACCCTAACAAGATGGTATATGCAACCCTTAGAAATCATCTTACTAGCTTTAAGAGAAGAAACAAACTGACCTCTAACCATAGAATTTCCCCCCTTCCACTCTAGGATAGGCTCATTCAGAAATTGAAACTTGACCATTCGGGTCCTACAATCAATAGAAGCATAACAAGAGTGCAACAAATCCATCCCAAGAATAACATCAAATTCTAACATATCAAGCTCTACAAGATCAACATAAATGACTTAATGAGATCAAGAAATGGGGCAGTTTCTATAGACTCTCTTAGCTACAATACATTCACCAATCGGAGTAGAGACATGAAAAGGATCTAGCAACACATCCTGAAAAACATCAAACCTCATAGCCATATATGGCGTCACAAAAGACAAGGTAGCACCGGGATCAAGCAAAGCATAAACATCAAAGTGAAAGACTTTCAACATACCGGTAACCACATCGGGAGAGCCCTCTTGCTCATGACGAGCCTGAAGTGCGTAAAACTGGTTTTGCTTTTGATTCCCACTAGAACTTGATGGATTTTGAGGATGAGTGCGTCGACGGTTATCCCCTTCATTCTTAGCTACTAAGTGGCAATCCCTTATCTTGTGATCCATCTTGCCACAACCAAAGCATGCATTAGAACCCGCTAGACATTTTCCCTCATGCTTCTTTCCACAGTTAGTACAAGTAGTCAATGAAGAACCACCACCATTTCCTCCTTGGGGTGGGCTTAGGGTTAGAAACCCTATCTTTGTTGGGCTTGGGAGGAGCATTGGAAGAACCTTGATCAAAATCTAGGGCAACCATGTCTATCGGTCCTTGAATGTGAAAAGTTACCATCACCGGTCCTAGCCCTCTTTGTCTCTCTAGACCTTTCCTTGAGCTTTTCCTCTTCTATTTGTTGAGCATACACCATGAGGCGAGAAGTATCCATGTCATTGACAAGCATAGCGGTGCGGCACTCTTTAACCAACATTTCGGATACTCCCGAGACAAACTTACTCATTCTTGCCCTAGGATCGACTACTATGGAAGGAGCATATCGGGACAATTGTGTGAACTCAAAGCATACTCTTTCACACTCGTGCTTCCTTGACGAAGGTTGATGAACTCAAGCACCCTTGCCTCCCTCATCTCAAAGGTAAAGAACCTATCAAGGAAAGCAACCTTGAATTTCTCCCAATCTAGAGGACCCTCATTAACAGCCCTTTCACTCTTCCATTGGTTGAACCAAACTTGAGCAACACCCTTGAGTTGATAAGCGGCCAACTCTACCGTTTCCTCCGATGTTATCCCCATGATCATCAATACCTTGTACACTTCATCTATGAATTCTTGAGGATCTTCCTCCACCTTAGAACCATGAAATTTCGGGGGGTTCATCCTTGAGAAGTCTCTTACCCTAGATGCCGCTTTACCCACATTTTGGTTCACGGGAGCCACAACCTCTCTATTGGCTTGAGCCATCATGGCTTGGTCTAACACTTGAAAAGCAGCCCTAAACTCCGCATTAGATACTTGTTCAGCCAAAGGGTCGACCGGAACTTGTGGAGCTTGAGGAGGAGCTTGTTGATCCACATTCTCTCCCGTATTTCTTCTAGCATAAGCCCTTCAGGTAGCCATATCCTGAAACGCATAGGATAGGGATTAGGAAAGAGACATATAGAGTTAAACTCTATGGCGCGACTTAGGGGTAATGAAAGAAGTGAAGTTTCTAAAACGTCTTATAGCCTCTCATTCATAAATGTGGCGCGCTTCACACTCATGAACAAGACTCTACTTGACGTGACTTGTGAGACATCCTAGGATCTTTCTAAAACCTTGCGCTCTGAATACCAAGTTTGTCACGACCCATGTACCCCCTAGACGTGACATGGCATACAAGACCCCGAAAGGCCTCATACAAGCCACTTAGCATACATACATACAAGACCATAAAGATTAAGAGTTCAAAAGACAATGTCATATCAAATCTTTTAAGAAAATAGCGGAAGTCTACATCTCATGTCTCAAAGCCAATATAACATAAGAAAGAGAATAAGGTTTGGGATGTAACCCAAAACAATGTCAAAAGAAAGAACATAAAGTAAGAACAACTAGGCTATGTCCTCGGATGGCTGAGGACTCACCAAGTCTTCACAAATCTTCTACTAAACTCTACGCACGAGTGTATGGAGAATCGCCACACCCTACATCAACAAGTCAATGTAGGCAAGAGTATGTGTTAGTACAATCAAGTACCAAGTATGATCGAAATGCATGAAATCATTTTAAACAAGCTAAAACGGGACATTTTCATGACATGCAATGACCAAACTAAACATGATAAGGGTTAGAAAACATAAAACATAAATCATGGTCAAACCAAGCTAAACATCTTCACTTCACTTGAAAAATATCATAATCAACACTTTTGTTCATTAGTTGTGGGGAATAGCCTTAACCGACACATAAGACCATGTGAGCTATCAACATGGAATTCAGTGTCTACCCCACACCGAAAAGAGGTTGCCTTACTTGCCAAGGTAAGACCTTAATTCTAGCTTACGTGGATCCACTAGCTAATGTCTATTTAAGACCATCATCCTATGGTGTCACATAGTTTATGAGACATGGGTAATCGCCACTTGTCCACTCGGTGCTAACCATAATTCCCATGGATTAGACATAGTTCAATTATCATAAGTAGACATGGGTAGTCGCCTCTTGTCTATCATTAGTCATAAGTTCATCATTTGTAGACATGGGTGATCGCCGCTTGTCTACATTAGGGAACGTGGGTGATCGCCTCTTGTCCCTTTATTTGAACAGCTCCTTAAGAACATGGGTAATCGACTCTTGTTCGTTTTAAATTCATAGTGGGAGTATTACGTGAGGAACCCTTTCACAACTCAACCATAACATCAATCATAACATATACTTTGGTACTTAAATCTCAAAGCACCCTTAATTCATCATTTAACTTCATATGAGACATGCATAATTTCATAAACTTCATCTTTACATAGTTCATCATGCTCATAATTTGCATATCATAGAGTTCACATAGCTTCATGAGAATTTCTCTTAATTCAATGCAAACTCATGCTTAAAAAGCCATAGACAAGTCAATTTGACCATAAATGAAGGAACCCACATAATAGAGTAAAATCATAGATTTTAATTGAACATGCTTGATTTCATAAAAACATCTTTAGGTCATTCATAATCTCATTCATGAAAAGTCTTAGCTTAGGAATCATAATTCATGCATGGATTCATAGAGATTTCATAAAATTCATCACTTCATAATTCAACCCATCTATTAACTCATAGATTTCAAAATTTTGGGGAAATAGCATGGGTTCATCCAATTTCTACATCAAATCATATAAATCACGCTAATTCGTGCACTAAATTAGTTTATCACGCTAGATCGTGCACTAGAAATCATAAAATAAATAATTGGAAGTTATCGTTGAAGAACCCATAAGAATTGATCAAAACCCTAACTTAATTTCGGGAATTGATCCTTTAAAATTGAAGAAGACTAGGGACCCATTGGAGGAAAGGGCTCCAATGGTGAATGGTAACATACCTCAACCAACAAAGGCCACAAGGAATTGCTAGAAATCAATGACCTTCAATGGAGGATCCTAGCCCTTTTTCTTCCTTGAGAATTGAGAGAACCTTTCTAGAGGGAGGAATATTTGAGAGAGGGGAATTTGGGAATGATTTAGAATGAGTAAAATTAGGCTTAGGAAGCTTATATAGTGTCTGGGTTAAGGGAATAACCGACTTAGATTAGGAGTTAAATATTTAGGAAAAAGACCAAAAAACCCTTAAATAATAACTGTCGGGACCCATTGACGGTCGGGACCTATGGTCCGTAAGTCCATATACGGACTGTCGATGGTCAACCGTCGTTGGGTTCAAAAATTTTCATCATGGACCCTGCAACGACTGGCTCCATGTACAAACGACGGACCGTACATGGCAACCGTAGGTCAGGACTTACAGCTTAAGAATTTGACTAAGTTTGGAGGGGACCTACAAGACATACTTACGACTCGTTCATTGAACGACGGGCCGTCCTAGCAGGCCGTCGTTGGGGTTCTGAAACTTGACATTTTGAAAACTTGGGCTGGCCACTTATGGTTCCCACCTACGGGTCGTAAGTCAACCGACGGACCATAGGTTGCTTCCGTCGTTACTGGCAGTAACCCAGAAAATTCAAAAAAAATTCCACTCTCGAATCTTGGGTATAAGAGTTATGTATAGACTTTTCTTGTCTGCAATAAAAATAAGGTGGAGAAACAATGACCTAGAGGACTGTTGGACCATTACCCATCGCGGAGTGTCCATGAAGAGCATGACTGCGAACTTCTTAACTTTCTTTCAAAAGTTTGACGGGTATGGGACGATCATGGTTGTGGTGGATATATTTCCAAAGTATGCAAAACTCATGCCCACCACAACAGGTTGTACCACTAAAGAGGCTGCCAAGTTATTCTTTTAAAAATGTGGTGAAGTATAGGGGCTTACTTAGGCATATCATCAATGATCGAGACCCTCACTTTATTGGTAACTTTTGGAGGAAATTGTTTGTTATACTTGGCATGCAACTACACTTTTCTACTAGCTTCAACCCGCAAACAAATGGCAAAATGGGGCGAGTTAATGCCCTCGTATAGTGCTACTTGAGGCACTATGTTAGTGTGCATAGGAAGGACTAGATAAGACTCTTAAACATGGCCTAATTTTTTATAACTTACAGCAGAGTGAATCCACAAGGCATACTTCATTCGAGCTAGCCACATTCCATAATCCTCAAACTCCACATTCATTTCCAACCACATTCCAAGGGAAGAGTTTGGGATCTTATCACCTTGCCAAAGGATGTGAGGAACAACTTTACGCTGCTAAGTACTACATGGACAAAGAAGTGAGAAAGATGAAGAAGTTTGCTGACTGCAAATGTTCTTCAAAAGATTACAAGGTTTGAAACATGGTCTTGGTGAAGTTTAATCTAAGACAATCAAAGGCACTGCAAGGCATAAACTTATGCAAAAGTATGAGGGGTCGTTCAGAATCATAGCCTAGGTGGGAAAAATCAAATACAAGGTAGAACTACCACCTCATTATAAGGTTCATAGTGTCTTCCATGACACTATCCTTATGTCGTACCACGAAAATAAGGACAATCCTACACTACTAATGATCTGCTAAAAAACGACGGACAGAAAAGCGACGAACAACGTCCTCCAAAAAGTGATGCCATTTACCACACTGTCTGTCGTTTTTTAATAAAATTAATTATTTTTTAAATTTTTTTACAAAAAGAGACGGATGGAATCTCTTAGTCCGTCACATTTTTCACCGACTTTTGTGCCAAATATATAAATAATTAATAATTATTTATTTAATATATGTAGAGACACCGTCCGTCATTTTTTTATTAAGAATAATTATTTATAAATTAAACAATAACCACACTATCCGTCGTTTTTAATTAATTTTAATTTTTTAATTATTTTTTTAAAAAGCAACGGACGACATCTCTTAGTCCGTCGTTTTTTGGTCAAAATATCTGGTCAAACATTTTAAAAGCAATGGACAACGTCTCTTAGTCCGTCACTTTTTGGTCAAAATGTTGGTAAAATATTTTTAAAAAAGCGACGAACAAAGAGACACTGTCCGTTGATTTTTTAAAATTATGTTGAGACAATAATGGGTTTTGTCCCCATTTTCTCATCTCTCTTCTCGCCCTTCTCTCTAAAATCCTACCACCGCTGAGTCGCATCACCGCCTTGCCCCGCCGCCACCACCGTCATACGTCCCCACTGTCCTTCTTTCTCTATTTCCTTGTTAAGGTTAGGATTTTAATTTTAGCTCTTTTTCAATTCTAGTAATGTTTGATTTGTTAGTTAGTATATTGTTTTAGTTGGTTGAATTTGTGTAATTCCATTGTTAATTTGTACATTTGATTGTTTGTTAGGGAGAGAATTCGGGATTTTGATTTTATGGTTTTCTTTTAAATTGAGAATTTTTAAATATGATTGTGAATTGAGTATTAGAAGTTAGAACTAACAAATAATTAGAAATAAAAAATTAGAAGATACAAGTTAGATTACTTGAATTTTTCAACTTTGAAATTCTTGAATTTAGTATGTTTGAAAGTTGAAATTAGAAAAATATTGAATTGTATATGAAAGTTAGATTATTTTGAAGCTAGAAAAATATTGGATATTATATCAAAGTTGAAATTAGATTAGTTGAATTTTCCAACTTAGAAATTCTTGAATTTATTAAGTTTGAAAGTTGAAGAAAGAAAAATATTAGATTGTACATGAAAGTTAGATTACTTTGAAATTAGAAAAAATATTGGATAGTATATGAAAGTTGAAATTAGGTTACTTGAATTTTTGAACTTAGAAATTCTTGAATTTTTATATAGAACTAAGTTTAGAAAAAATAGATATGAACTTGAATTTTTGGATTTTAGAACTTTGGGTTGTAAACTTTAGAAATCTTGAATTATTATAGATTTTAGAACTTTAGGTTGTGAACTTTAGAAATCTTGAATTATTGTAAGATTTTTGAACTTTAGGTTGTGAATTTTAGATATCTTGAATTGTAGAATTTATGAACTTATTATGTTGTGCACTTTAGAAATCCTTATAAAATGTAGTCTTTAAGAACTAATTAATTAAGCTTGAACTTAATTAGAACTTTGAACTTAATTTGAAGTTAGAATTACTTGAAATCTTATTGCCCTTGATATATTTGAACTTAATTTATAATAACTTGAACTTAATTAGGAATATGAACTTGAAATCTTGTTGACCTTAATTAGAACTTAATAATTGAACTTAATTAGAACTTGAATTTAATTTAAACTTAATTAGAACTTTGAACTTAATTTGAACTTTGATGTACTTAAAATCTTATTGACCTTAATAAATTTAAACTTAATTATAACTTTGAACTTAATTTATAATAATTTGAGTTTAATTAGAAATATAATTAATTGTTTGAAATCTTAAACTTAATTGGTGTTTATGAATTAATTAAGTTTGAACTTTGTAGATTTTGAAATGTAGTATTTATGAACTAATAGGAGTAATTATAAATATATATTAAAAATATAAATAGTTTAATGTAGTTAAATTATTAATAAATTTAATTTATAATCGAATATCTATATTTTTGTAGATGGATCATCATTTGTGGATGTCTAATATGCATTATGAAACTGGTGGTGGTTTGAAACATGAGTTTATTGATGGTGTTAGAGGTTTTATTGAACATACAACGACACTTGATATTTTCAAGAATAATAGATTGGTTAGGTGTCCTTGTAGTGCATGTAGGTGCTTGAAATTTTTTAAACCAATGACAGTCATGGTTCATTTGTACCATAATGAATTTAAGCCTACATATTTTGTATGGGTTGATCATGAAGAAAGAGATGGATTGAATGATATATTTTATAATTCGATGCCCGTGGATGAATATAATATGCTTGCACCACATGGCCAAATTAGGGTTGAACATGATGATAGGGTTGAACATGATAGGGTTCATGAAATAATCAATGATGCTTTCGGGGATCAAAGTGGGATGGAACCCAAACAATATTTTGACGAAGCTCCTAATGAAGAAGAAAGACGCTTCTATGATCAATTAGAAGATTCAAGTCGTCCACTATGGGAAGGGAGTCTGCATTCTGCCTTGTCAGTTGCGGTTAGATTAATAAATATTAAATTATATTTAAATATTCCTAATGCGGCTATGGACTCAATGGTTGATCTTTTGGGTGAACTAGTTAATCTGGAGTTTAACATACCTAAGAACTTCTATCAGTCAAAGAGTTTGATTTTCAAGTTAGGATTGTCGTATGATAGAATTCATTGTTGTGTTAATGGCTGCATGTTGTTTTACAAGACTGATAGTGTATTAGAAAATTATAAGTTTTGTGGACATGCTCGTTATAAGAGGACTCCTGCTGGAAAGATGGTCCCAGTTAAGGCGATGCATTATTTATCTCTTATTCCTAGATTAAAAAGGTTGTATGCATCGATGTGATCTACTCCACATATGAGATGGCATCGTGAATACAAGAGGCCACCAAGTTTATTGTCTCATCCATCAGATAGAGAAGCATGGAAACATTTTGATAACATATATCCCGATTTTGCTAGTGAACCAAGAAATGTTAGATTTGGGTTGTGTGCAGATGGCTTCACACCATTCTCTAATACTGCTTTGTCTTATTCTTGCTGGCTTGTATTTCTTACTCCGTATAATCTTCCTCCTGAAATGTGCATGACAAGTCCCTACATCTTTCTAAGTTGTGTTATTTCAGGTCCCCGTAATCTTAAAAGTTTGATTGATGTCTATCTTCAACCATTGATAGATGAGCTAAAACAATTGTTGATTAGGTGTACTGACTTATTGATAATGACACGGATAGCATGGATCACATGAAAGCTTTAGAGGAGCTTGATGGACACAAAGTAAAGGCATACAATGTGTGGAAGGTCCATCAAAGTGAAGAGAAAGAAGAAAGAGGCCATTTATGTAAATGGTCATATCATAAATTCAAGAATTCACAAAAGAAGGCAAGCAAACAAGGGCTTTATCTCATTAAGGGTAAAATTGTAAAGAAAGTGTCTTCTTATATTATTAGTATAAATAGTAGTCTTTTTCATTTTGGAAGACTTAGATTATAGAGATTTTGAATGTTGAATGAAGAAACTCTTTAAAGAGTGTAGTTTAAGGGTGGAATCCCTTTAATTTAGTGTAGTTTAGTGTAGCTAAATCTAGATTAGTGATGGGTGGATTCCCATTGTTGATTTAGGACTTCTTAGCCTTGATTTCACTTGAGATTGCTCATTTGTGGTTCAATTTGAGTTGTTTCTTTTCGAATTCAAGTTTCTCTTCTTCCTTGGTTGATTGAGGACTTCTTAGCCTTGATTTCACTTGAGATTGCTCATTTGTGGTTCAATTTGAGTTGTTTCTTTTCGAATTCAAGTTTCTCTTCTTCCTTGGTTGATTGTTTATTCAATTAGCTTTTCTTTCTCAACAATGGGAATCCACCCATCACTAATCTAGATTTAGCTACACTAAACTACACTAAATTAAAGGGATTCCACCCTTAAACTACACTCTTCAAAGAGTTTCTTCATCCAACATTCAAAATCTTTATAATCTAAGTCTTCCAAAATGAAAAAGACTACTATTTATACTAATAAAATAAGAAGACACTTTCTTTACAATTTTACCCTTAATGAGATACGGGTCTTGTTTGGTTGCCTTTTTTTGTGAATTCTTGAATTTATGAGATGACCATTTACATAAATGGCCTCTTTCTTCTTTCTCTTCACTTTGATGGACCTTCCACACATTGTATGCCTTTACTTTGTGTCCATCAAGCTCCTCTAAAGCTTTCATGTGATCCATGCTATCCGTGTCGTTATCACTTATGATATATCAATTAAGCAGAATTTTATCATGCGTGCTCTTTAATGTGGAATATTAATGATTTTCCTGCATATGGGATGTTTACTGGTTGGATGACAGCTGGAAAGCTACCTTGTCCGCATTGCATGGAAAATAGTAAGGCATTCACTTTAAAGCATGACAAAAAAATACATGGTTTGATTTTCATCGTCAGTTCTTACCAATGGACCATGAGTTTAAAAAGATGAAATATGCATTTAGGAAAAATAAGAATGAAAATGACCTTCACCTCCATTACTCATAGGACATCAAATTTGGGAGATAGTTTCTCAATTGCCTAAAGTTACAGAAGCTTCACCTTCTAGACTTCCTGGTTATGGTATTGAACATAATTGGACCAAATAGAGCATATTTTGGGAGTTGCCGTATTGGAGGATAATTTGTTATGCCATAATCTTTGTCACACCCCAATGCTAGCCCCTAGACGTAACACGGGACATAGGGTCACAAGTAACCCCAAGCTAACCCTGAATCTGGCATATCACAAGCATACTGAAATAACTCTAACCAAGCGGAAACATAACTGAATAATGAATATAATCTAAAGGAATTCAACTGAGAATATCTAAAGGAAATAACTGAGTTTAGAGTAGAACAACCCAAATCAACTGAGTTTGACTCTATGCCTGAAAGCCTCTAATACTGATGAGCTGCTGGGATAAATCCCCAACTAACTCTAAAATGCTGAAACAAAAAATGAACTAACTAAACAAAAAAAAACATAAAGAAACGTCCTCAGGTGATGAGGACTCACCCCTGACTATCGCGATATGGCACTGATATGAGCTAATCACGTGGCTGAGCCTGCGAACCTAAGCATGTTCCATGATAGGATGCAATATAGAGTATGCGTCAGTACTTCGAATGTACTGAACATGGGGGATATACAAAGCTGACTGAATATATAAACATGCTAAAAACTAGAATGCAAGAGTAAACTGGAACATAGGCCCAAGATACAATAATGCATAAATACTAGAACGCAAGAGTAAACTGGAAGCATGTTGAAAAGCTGAAGATAATAACAACGACGGGCCTGAAGTACCTTACTGAAGCTAATATTGTGGGAGAGTATTAACCGACATAAACCACGTGAGCTAAACGTGGAGTCCGATGTATACGCCCCATCGAGAGGAACCAATATACCTTGCCAAGGTATAAAGGCATGGTTGTGGCGTGATTACTAAAATTGATGCCCAATAGAGGGGACTTATAAATCTACGTGGGTACGTAGTTCTGGGACTTGAGGGTACGTTGAACCCTAGTCCAACTCGGTGCTAAACACTACTCTCAAACTGGATATGAAGCTAAAAATGCAACTGTAATACTGGATAGACCAAAATACTGATAATTATCTGAGAATGCATCATACATATACTGAAAGATATGGCATTCGAATTCTGAAGCATCATTGTCAGACTAATCTACCTAGCAAGTATAACTCATGAAATATCGATGATTAACACAAGCTAGGTTTTTTGAGTTTTATACATGGGACTAATCTAATTCTCCAAGAAACATGTAATTAAAATCATTGAAACTATAACACCTAAATTGAAATGAATCCCTAAGATTTAGGAACCCTAGGTCTAAACAATTTATGGGGAAGCAGAAGAACTGATTGAATTATAGGGATCTAATGGGTGAAAGGAACCCACTAGTGAAATCCCACATACCTGGTGAAGAAAACTACGGAGTAATCCTTTGGATTTTGGGGATGAACATGAAGGAGAGCTCTGCTTGTTCTGGAGAGAAAACTATTGCCTCTTTTTTTTTCTTTTTCTAAGTCTGATGATTTTTAGGAGAATGAATGTTTTAGGTAGTTTTTGACTCATTATATAGGCTCAGACGAAGTAAAACAACATAGTTTAAGTACCTAACGCATAGGGGGAATGACCAATATGACCTTAACTTAAAACTGGCGAGGTGAGTTAAAAGAGGGGCTTCCATTTAGAGCATCACGGCCCATCTAATGGGTCGTTTAAAGCATCATGGCTCATCTAGTGGGTTATGATGTTGCCCTGCCTGACAAGGCTTCACTAAAATAGGCATAACATTTTACTCCGGGCTCGAAATTAGGCAAACTTGGTGGCATTGGAAAGAGAACTCAAAGACCTTTAATTTGATAGGTCATGAACCACCTAATGTATTATTTCCTTAGAGATATGATCGTTTGAAGTTGATATAAAATTTAAAAACTGATGGATGACTCGTACGGACCCCTAGACGGGCCGTCCAAGTCACCAAGAACCGTCTAAGGCACCGTCTAGGTGACTACTGCCCAGGCAGTCCTGGATGGTGCTTCACGATGCCCTTAACGGGCTGTGGACCCCTAAATTGCCTGTCTAGGGTGCCATGAAGGGTCCATGGTCCATTTTGGTTTCGTGGACTTGCCCCTTTATCCTTTCTAGCCCTTTCTCGAAGTCTGAGGTGTTATAATATCTCCCCATTAGGGTCATTCATCCTCGAATAAAGACTAAACAAGCTGAGTTTGGAGGGAAAGAGTTGCAATCCCTACCAACTGAGTACTAGAAATTGATATCTAACTGAGTTGGGTCCCATGGACATGAAAACACGTTGAAATGCAGGAATAGCTAAGAGAACATGATACTAAGATCGAATTAAACATGAGTAAATTGAGAGACTAGAGAGAAACTATTACCTCAAGTTGAAACTGAATCGGAGGAGAAGAGGTGAGGGTACTTGGCCATCATGGCTTCTTCGGCTTCCCAAGTAGCTCTCTCTACAGACTGATTCCTCCACAAAACCTTTATTGAAACGACTTCCTTATTTCTCAACCCGATGATTGAGAATCTCAGCTAGAACCTCCTCATAGGTAAGGTTATCCTTCACAGACACTCTCTAAAGGTACTATCAATGCAGATCACCCACACACTTCTTCAACAAGGAAATTTGAAAGACTGGATGAACCGCTGCTAGTTCTGCTGGAAACTCTAACTCATAAGCCCCATTATCAAGCCTTTTCATGATTCTATAAGGACCTACATACTTGGGACTGAGCTTCCCTTTCTTGCCAAATCTCATCACCCCCTTCATGGGCAACACATTTAGGAAAACCAATCATCAATTTAAAACTCTAATTCCCTTCTCCTCACATCTGCATAGGACTTCTGACGACTTTGAGCTGTCTTTAGTCTATCTCTGATGAGCTGAACTTTCTCCATAGCCTCATGAACCGAATCTGGCCCAATCAAGGCTGCTTCACCTACTTTGAACCAACTAACTAGAGATTTGCATCTACGCCCATACAGTGCCTTATAAGGGTCCATCTGAATACTGGAATGGAAATTGTTATTATAAGTGAACTATATGAGAGGTAGGTGATCATCCCAACTGCCCTTGAAATTGCTCACACAAGCTCTCAACATGTCCTCTAAAGTTTGAATGGTATGCTTTGCCTGACCATTCGTCTGTGGATGAAATGTTGTACTGAGATTTACCTGAGTACCTTGACCTTTCTGAAATGATCTGCAAAAATGAGATGTAAACGGAGGACCCCTATCTGAGATGATCGACAAGGGAACCCCATGCAACTTGACTATCTCTCTGATGTAGAGCCTGGCATAGTTCTCCTCTGAATCTGTAGTCTTGACAGCCAAGAAGTGAGCTGGCTTAGTGACTCTGTCAACTATCACCCAAATGGAGTCATGTTGTCTGCGAGTACGAGGTAAACCCGTAATGAAATCCATGTTTATCACTTCCCACTTTCACGTAGGAATGCTAATCTCCTTAGTCACGCCTCCTAGTTTCTGATGTTCTACTTTAACCTGTTGACAGTTAGGACACTTAGCCAAAAAATCTGTAATGTCCCTCTTCATGCCGTTACACCAATAGACTTCCTATGGATCACGATACATCTTAGTGGCACCCGGATGAATATAATATTTGGAATTATGGGCTTTTGTAAGTATCTCCTGCCTCAACTCACCCACATTAGGGACACATAAGTGACCTTGTTAATGAAGCACACCATCTCCCCCTTGGGAGAACACCTCAACTCTCTACTGATGAACTTCACCTTTTAACTGTAGAAATATAGGATCACTATCCCGTTTCTCCTTAACCTCCGCTACCAATGAAGATTCCGATCCATTCTGGACTATCACTCCACCATCTGACGTGTCCATAAGGCAAACTGCTAAGCGAGCCAGCCGGTGAACATCTCTGGCTAATTCTTTCTTCTCTTCCTTAACATGTGCCACATTACCCATGGATAGTCTACTGAGGGCGTCAGCCACTACATTGGCCTTACCTAGATGGTAGAGCACATTCATGTCATAGTCTTTGAGAAATTCAAGCCATCTCCTCTGACGAAGATTCAACTCTTTATGGGTGAACCCATACTGGAGGCTCTTATGATCTGTGAACACATCAACATGAACACCATACAAGTAGTGTCTCAAAATATTTAGGGCAAACACGATGACTGCAAGCTCAAGGTAATGAGTTGGTTAGTTCTTCTCATGGATCTTAAGCTGTCTAGAAGCATAAGCAATGACCTTACCCTGCTGTATCAACATACAACCTAGGCCGACCCTGGATGAATCACAATAAACCACATAACTACCTGAACCCTTTGGTAGAGTCAAGACAGGAGCTGTAGTCAACCTGGTCTTCAGTTCTAAGAAGCTTTTTTCACACTCATCTGGCCACTGAAACTTGACCTTTTTCTAAGTCAACTTGGTCAATGGGGCAGCTATGGATGAAAATCCTTTAAAAAACCTCCTATAGTAACCAGCCAAACCCAAGAAACTTCTAATATCAGTTGGAGAGGTGGGTCTGGGCTAGTGCTTTACTGCCTTAATTTTCTAAGAATCCATTCAGATCCCTTCGCTGGATAACACATGACCAAGGAAAACGATCGACTGTAACTAGAATTCACATTTGCTGAACTAAGTGAATAGCTTGCGATCTTTGAGTGTTTGCAGAACAACTCTCAGATGAGCCGCATGCTCTTCCTCATTCCGAGAATAAACAAGGATATCATCAATAAAGATGATAACGCACAAGTCCAAATAGTGTTTGAACACCCTGTTCATTAAGTCCATGAAAGCTGCAGGAGCATTTGCTAGTCCAAAAGACATAACTACAAATTCATAGTGACCATACCGAGTCCTGAAGGCTGTCTTTGGGATGTCACTATCTCTGACTCTGAGCTGATGATAACCGGATCTGATGTCTATCTTAGAAAAACAACTAGCACCCTGAAGCTGGTCGAACAAGTCATCAATCCTGGGGATTGGATATTTATTCTTGATTGTGACTTTGTTCAACTGACGATAGTCAATGCACATCCTGAGGGAACCATCTTTCTTCTGCATGAACAACACTGGAGCACCCCATGGAGAGATTCTGGGTCTGATGAAGCCCTTATCTAGAAGGCCTTTCAATTGTTCTTTCAATTCCTTAAGCTCAGCTAGAGCCATTTTGTAAGGAGGAATCGAAATAGGCTGTGTATCTGGAAGGAGATCTGTTTCGAAGTTGATTTCCCTTTTGGGAGGAACTCTGGGAAGATCTTTTGGAAACACTTTCGAAAACTCATTCACCACTGGGACTGACTCAGAAGTTGGGGTTTCGGAGTTTGAATCCTTAACCCGAACAAGAAGATAGATATACCCTTTGGAAATCATTTTCCTGGCCTTAAGGTAAGAGATAAATCGACCTACAGGCACTGAGTTACTACGCTTCCACTCTAAGACTGACTCGTTTAAATTTCAGGACCTTGGCCTCCCTGAGCTCAAGTGGGAACAATCGGTCCAGAAAAGCAGTCTTGAAAAGATTCCAACTCACCGGACCTGCATTAGTACCATGAGATTCCTTCCACTTCTAGTACCAAGTGTAGGCCATTCCTTTCAATTGATAGGAGGCCAAATCTGCACTCTCGACTGGAGTGACACTCATAATGTCTATTGCTTTCTAGATATCATCGAGAAACTCTTGTGGATCCTCTTCTGACTTAGACCCATGAAACTTTAGAGGGTTCATCCGAGTAAAGTCCAGAATTCTTGCTGCAACAGTGTTAGTTTGCAGTGGAGCTGGGGCCATAGCCTGCTGATTGACCTGGGCGGTTATGGCCTGAGCAAGCACTTGGAAAGCAACTTTGAACTCGGCATGCATGACTTGCTCATTCAATGGGTCTGCTAGAGCTGCTGGCTGATTCCTGGCGTTAGCTCTTCTTGGATGCATTTTCTAAAATGTGAAGAGCAGGAGTTTGAAGGAGATTAAATAAAGTTTATACTATATAGCACGAGCTAGAAAAAAAGTAGGGAAGTTTTTCATAATGACTTCTCATAGCTCTTCCCCCATAAGTGTGGCGCGCTTCATACCCATAAAGAATATCCTACTTGACGCGACTTTCTGACACCCTAGGACACTAAAACCTGATGCTCTGATACAAAGTTTTCACACCCTGAGACTAGCCCCTAGATGTAACACGGGACCTAGGGTCACAAGTAGCCCCAAGCTAACCTTGAATCTAGCATATCAAAAGCATACATAAATAACTCTAACCAAGTGGAAACATAACTGAATAATGAATATAATCTAAAGAAATTCAACTGAGAATATCTAAAAGAAATAACTGAGTTCAAAGTAGAACAAGCCAAATCAACTGAGTTTGACTATATGCCTGAAAGCCTCTAATACTGATGAGCTACTGGGACAAATCCCCAGCTAACTCTAAAATGCTGAAACAAACAACGAACTGGTTAAACAAAAAAAGCATAAAGAAACGTCCTCGGGTGATGAGGACTCACCCCTGACTATCGCTGATATGGCACCGGTATGAGCTAATCACGTGGCTAATCCTGAGAACCCAAGCCTACATCATGATATGACGCAACATAGAGTATGTGTCAGTACTTCAAATGTACTGAGCATGGGGGATATACAAAGCTAAATGAATATATAAACATGATAAAAATACTGGTCAAGTATGTAAACTGAACTGAACTAAAGTACGTAGGCCCAAGATACAATAATGCATAAAAATTAGAATGCAAGAGTAAATTGGAAGCATGCTGGAAAGCTGAGAATAATTACAACTACGAGCCTGAAGTACCTTACTGAAGCTAATACTGCGGGAGAGTCTATTAACCGACATAAACCACGTGAGATAAACGTGGATTCCGATGTTTCGCCCCAACGAGAGGACCCAATATACCTTGCCAGGGTATAAAGGCATGGTTGTGGAGTGATCACTAAAATTGATGCCCAACAAAGGAACTTATAAACCTATGTGGGCATGTAGTTCTAAGAATTGAGGGTACGCTGAACCCTAGTCCAACTAGGTGCTAAACACTACTCCCAAACTAGATATAAAGCTAAAAGTACAACTGTAATACTGGATACGTAAAAATTCTAATAATTATCTGAGAATGCATCATACATATACTGAAAGATATGGCATTCGAATTCTGAAGCATGATGGTCTGACTAATCTACTTAGCAAGTATAATTCATGAAATATGGATGAGTAACACAAGCTAGGGTTTCTGAGTTTTATAAATGGAATTATTCTAATTCTCCAAGAAACATGTAATTAATATCATAGAAATATAGCAGTTAAATTGCAATGAATCCCTAAGATTTAGGAACCGTAGGTCTGAATTTTTTTTGGGGAAGCTGAAGAACTGACTGAATTCTAGGGACCTAATGGGTGAAAGGAACCCACTAGTGAAATCCCACATACTGGTGAAGAAAACTACGGAGTAATCCTTTGGATTTTGGGGCTGAACTTGAGGAGAGCTCTGCTTGTTCTGGAGAGAAAATTATCGTCGCTTTCTCTTCTTTTCTTTCTAAGTCTGATGATTTTTAAGAGAATGAATGTTTTAGGTAGTTTTTGACTAATTAATTAGTCTTAGACGAAGTTAAATGACGCAGTTTAAGTACCTAACGCATAGGGGGAATGATCAATATGTCCTTGACTTAAAACTGACGAGATGACTTAAAAGAGGGGCTTCATGGGCCGTTTAGAGCATCAATACCTTTCTAGTGGGTCGTTTAAAGCATCACGGCCAGTCTAGTGGGTCGTGATGTTGCCCTTCCCGACAGGGCTTCAGTAAAACAGGCATAACATTTTACTTAAGGCTCGGAATTAGGAAAACTTTGTGGCGTTGGAAAGAGGAATCAAAGATCTTTAATTTGATAGGTCATGGGACACCTAATTTATTTTTTGTTGAGATATATGATTGTTTGAAGTTGACACAAATTTAAGGTTTATGGGTGACTTGTGTGGACCCCTAGACGGGTCGTCCAAGTCACCAGGGGCCGTCTAGGTGACTACTACCCAGGAAGTCCTGGACGGTGCTTCACAATGCCCTTAACGGGCCGTGGACCCTTAAACGGGCCGTGGACCTTTAAACGGACCGACTAGGGTGCCCTGAAGGGTCCATGATCCATTTTGGATTCGTAGACTTGCCCGTTTGTCCTTTCTAGCCCTTTGTCGAAGTCCGAGGTGTTACAATCTTGATGTAACGCAGATTTAAAAAATTATTTTGACAATTGTTTTTACACAGTGATGGATGTTAAGGGAAAGACAAAAGACAATCTCATAGCTAGAATGGACCTAAAGGAATATTGTAGAAGAGAGTTGTGGCTGCAAGAACTACAAAATGGTAAAATAGTTAAGCTCAAAGCAGTTTTTCATTCACATTGGATGAGAAACGTGAAATTGTGAGTGGGTTAAAAATTTGAGGATGCTGGAGGGCTATGCTTCGAATTTAGGAAAGCGGGCAGATATGAATAAAAGAAAATTGATAGATATGAAAAGTCATGATTGTCATGTATTCATGGAAACTTAATTCCTATCTCTTTTAGCCATTTACTCGAAAGGATACGGAAACAAATCACAGAGATAAGTCTTTTCTTTAAAGATTTGTGTTCTGGAAAGTTGTTGGAGAGTAGTTTAGACAGGATGGAGGAAAATATTCTTGTTATTACTACTAAGTTGGAGAAGATCTTTCCATATGGTTTCTTTGATGTGATGGAGCATTTTTCAATTCACCTTGTACAAGAGGCCCGCCTCGGAGGTCCAGTTCAAACAAGATGGATGTATTCATTTGAGAGGTAACATTGAAATATTCACTAAGCTATTTTTTCTTTATTAACATATATTGATAAATACATGTAGAAAAATTGGCAGTTCCAAGCAAACAATTAAGCAAAGGGGAAAGATTGAAAGATCAGTTGTTCAAGGTCATATTGGGAGAGAAACTGGTGATTTTTATTCTTATTACTTTCGGAATGAAGTGTCATGTAGGAGAAACAGGCCCAATCGCAATGATGAAGGTGATTTGATCCTTTGTTTCTACTGTTATCAATTTTTAATCAAAATGGTTGAGGATCTAAAAAGCATGGAAAGCGAGGCTTCACTAGTATGAAAATTCAATCAGCTGTGACACATATTTTGCTTAACTGTCCAGAGATTCAATCATATCTCAAGTAAGTGTTTAAGTATGTTATCAAATTACATACTAATAAGTGTTTATTAACTAACGCAAAATCTGAATGTACAATTATCAGCTTGTTCGTAAACACATAGGGTAATGAAGCCATCTATACGGATTTTTCCAAATGGCTAAAAGAATATCTAAGTGTGCAAGCTTATATTGAATCAATAGGTATTTAATAATGTATTCATGTTATACTAAATTATATTATTTTGAATAACAATATATAGGTTTACGATGAATAGTCAAATATCAAACATTTCCAATTAGTGAGAGAAGTTGCACTTGGACCTGAATCTCAAATTCAGATAATGAATAAGTATTGCGTCAATGGTTTTAAGTTTCAAGTTGAAGATGTTTCTAGAAATAAGAAAACAAATAATAGCGCTGTCTACATACAAGGTGATGTTCTAGGAATAAGAAAACAAATAATAGCAGTGTCTGCATACAAGGTGATGTTGATGGTACTGGCCAAACTATTGAAT
Organism: Solanum appendiculatum; assembly: GCA_018342035.1. Taxonomy (NCBI): domain Eukaryota; kingdom Viridiplantae; phylum Streptophyta; class Magnoliopsida; order Solanales; family Solanaceae; genus Solanum; species Solanum appendiculatum. The sequence goes on from JAGDQO010000315.1 coordinate 276,965, forward strand.
ATTATGGTGTCATTCATGAGTGTCACGACCCAAAGTACCCCCTAGACGTGACATGGCGCACAAGATCCATAAAGGCCTCATACAAGCCACTTAGCATACATCATACAAGATAATAGCAATTTAAGAGTTCAAAAGACAATTTCATAGCAAAAGAGTTTAACAAAAATAGCGGAAGTCTACATGTAGTCTCAAAGACAATCTAACATAGGAATGAAAAGAACGTTGGGACGTAACCCAATACAATCCAAAAGTAAAGAAACATGAACGAATAACAAGGCAATGTCCTCGAAAATATGAGGACTCACCAAGTCTTCAAGCCGCTAGGTACTCAATAGCCACAAGCGGGATGAGAAGAATCGACAAGCCCTACATTATTAAATCAATGTAGGCAAGAGTATGCGTTAGTACAAACATGTACCAATTATGATAACCATGCCTAAAACATCATTTAGTCATGCTAAAAAGGGAACATTACCATAACATGCAAGGACCAAGCTAAAACATGTGATAAAAGGGTTAGAAGTCGTAAGTCATAAAAATCATGGTCAATGCAATGCTAAACATATTTAAAACGCTTGTGAAATACCTTGAAAGTCACTTTAGATCATTATATTGGGAAATTACCTTTAACTGACATGTAAGATCATGTGAGCTATCAACATGGAATCCGGTGTCCTCCCTACACCGATAGGGCCATCCCACTTGCTAAGGTAGGACCCTTAACTTCTAGCTTACGTGGATTCACTAGCTAATGTCTATCTAGACAATCATCCTATGGTGGCACATAGTTATGGGATAAAGAGGCTGCTACTAGAAACCCGGCCTCTACTAATGGGAGAGCTTCCATCTCAATATCCTCTCGGTGCTAAGTATAAATCCCACGAAATTAGTCATTTAATCATATTTTATACTTTGTCATCATTTGTAGACATGGGTAATCGTCTCTTCTCTGATTCAAGTTTAGTTGAGAAAACCTTTCAACATGTTATGAATCCTTTATGTGAGAAAATCCTTTCACATTCATGGTTTGAGTGATATGTGAGAAACCCTTTCACAACTCAACAACACATCAATAATGCTTCAATCTCAAAGCAAGCCTTAAATCATCATAATGTTTTATAATTGAACATGCATATATTTATAAGACCATCTTTTGATCATTCCTAATCTCATCATGGAAATCATAGTTTTAGAAATAATAATTCATGCATGGGTTCATATAGACTTCATAAAACTCATCTCTTCATAATTCAACCCATCAACAAATCCTACATTTCGAAATTGGGGGAAATCACATGGGTTCATGGAAATTCATCTTAATTCATGAAATGACTCAATTCATGCTCATAGTTCATAAAACAATCAATTAAATCAACATTGAAAAGAACCCATTACATAGAAGAAAACCCTAACTTAAATGGGGAATTTCTAACTTGAAAATTTTAGAATTTAGGAACTCTATGGAGGAAAGGGCTCCATAGATGAAGACTATCATACCTTGGGGTTCAAAGCCCTTAAGCATTTTGAGGAATGGAAGCTTGATTTCTTGAGCCCTAACTTGACCTCTTCTTCTTCTTTTAACTTCTAGAGAGAGAAATATTTGGGAGAGGTTGAGAGAATTTGTAAAAGTGCTTTGGAAAAGGGTATATTTATGGCTTAAAAAGGTTTATTTAGTGTTAGGAATAGTAGGGAACCGACTTAGTTTAGTAATTATGTCATTGGGTGAAAAGACCAAAAGACCCATTAAAACTCTGGCCGACCTCCTCACCTACGGTTGGTAGGTCAAACTACCAACCGTTGGTGTCCAACCGTAGGTCACACTGGTTGTGCCTTGAATTTTTATCAAATTCCACCCCTAGGTAGTGTCAACCACGACCCCTACCCCTACTTGACCTACGGTTGGTAGGTATACCAACGAACAGTAGGTCAAGTAGTAGGTCACCCCAAAATTTCAAAAATTGGAATTTTCGTTCTTTTCGAATCCGGGGTGTTACATTATCTCCCCCTTGGGAACATTCGTCCTCGAATGGAAGTCAAGACATCATAAGGAAGGTAGAAACAAGAGCTAATAACTGAACCAAGAATGCAATTACATAAATGCACATATCCGAGGAGGAAACATCAACTCCACACTAACATGTTCAAAATATCATTTCATGAAGTATACCTACAATTCATACTCAAATGCATATAATCATAGAGAAATCAATCAAGCTAGCTCATTTGCTCAAAATTAGACTCTTCATGAACATGCATAATCAAGGAATCATGGAAATAACTAAGACACATGAAACCAAAAGAATGAACCTTGAGGAACTAGATACCTCAAGCTAGAGTAGAATCGGAGGGAAAAAGATGAGGATATCGGGACATCATATCGGCCTCGGCCTCCCAAGTAGTACCCTCAATTAATTGATTCCTCAAAAGAACCTTCACGGAAGCAACTTCTTTATTCCTTAACTTTCAGACTTGCCGGTCTAAAATCTCAACCGGAACTTCTTCATAGGAAAGACTATCCTTTATGCCAAGATTCTCTAATGGCACTCTAGATGCAGGATCACCAACACAATTCTTCAACAATGAGATATGGAAAACCGGATGCACAGATGCCGAATCATTAGGCAAGTCAAGTTCATAAGCAACCTTACCTACACATCTCAAAATTTTATATGGGCCCACATAACGGGGAATAAGCTTCCCTTTTTTTCCAAACCTCATTACACCCTTCATGGGTGAAATTTTCAAGTTGATCCAATCATTAACATCAAATTTTGAATCTCTTCTTCTAATATCGGCATAAGATTTTTGTCGACTTTGAGCTGTTTTCAACCTTTCTCTAATAAGCCAAACTTTCTCCATAGCCTCATGTACTAACTCGGGATCACATCAACTTCACCAACTTCAAATCAACCTATAGGAGATCTACACATCCTACCATAAAGAGTTTCAAATGGAGCAATACCAATACTAGAATGGTAGCTATTGTAATCAAACTCAATCAAAGGCAAGTGATCATCCCAATTACCCTTGAAATCAATCATACAAGATCTCAAAATATCTCCCAAGGTTTGGATAGTACGCTTCGCTTGCCCATCGGTTTGAGGATGAAAGACCGTACTAAGCTTAACACGAGTACCAAGGCCTTTTATGAAAGATTTTCAAAACTGAGAGGTGAATTGGGTACCACGATTGGAGATAATGGATAAAGGCACTCCATTCAACCTAACCATTTCCTTTAGGTACAACTTAGCATAGTCCTCCACTGAATAAGAAACCTTGACAGGAATGAAATGGGCTGATTTCGTCATTCGATCTACAATAACCCAAATAGAATCATGTTTTCACTGGGTGCGTGGTAAACCAACAACAAAGTCCATATTCACATCTTCCCACTTCCAAGTAAGAATACTAATATCTTGGGACAAACCTCTCGGCTTTTGATGCTCAACTTTCACTTGTTGACAATTAGGACACTTAGCCACAATTTCTGCAATATCCTTTTTCATCCCATTCCACCAATAGATCTCCAGTAAATCACGGTACATCTTGGTAGCTCCCGGGTGAATGGAATATCGAGAACTATGGGCTTTCAACAAAAATTTTCCTCTTAGGTCATCTATATTGGGAACACATAAATGACCTTGATATCTTAGCACTCCATCTCCCCTTTGGAAGAAGGCCTCAACGGACTTCTTTAGCACCGCTTCCTACAATTCAACCAGATTAGGATCAAGATCTTGCTTAGCCTTCACCTCATGTACAAAAGACGATTCTAAACCATTATGAACCATAACACCACCTTTGGCGGAATCCACCAACTGAACACCCAATCGGGCCAATCTATGGACATCTCAGACCAACTCCTTCTTATCATCCTCCACATGATCCAACACTACCCATTGATAACCGGCTAAGAGCATCCGCCACCACATTCGCCTTACCGGGATGATAGATGACACTCATGTCATAGTCCTTCAACAACTCAAGCCACCTCCTTTGGCAAAGATTCAGATCCTTCTGTTTGAACACATATTGCAAACTCTTGTGATCGGTAAAGATATCCACATGCACACCATATAAGTAATGCCTCCAAATCTTTAGGGCAAACACAACCGCCGCTAACTCTAAGTCATGGTAGGATAGTCCTTTTCATGAACCTTGCGTTGCCTTGAAGCATAAGCAATGACTTTTCCATTTTGCATAAGAACACACCCTAACCCAATCCTTTAAGCATCACAATACACCACAAACCCATCAGAACCTTATGGTAAAGTCAATATCGGAGCCGAGGTAAGTCTATCTTTCAACTCTTGGAAACTCTTCTCACAAGCTTCGGACCATATGAACTTAACCTTCTTTTTAGTCAAAGTCATTAATGGAGACACAATTGAAGAAAACCCTTCGACAAATCTCCTATAATAACCAGCCAAACCCAAGAAATTTTGAATATCTGACGGTGATAGAGGTCTAGGCCAATTCTTAACTACTTCGGTCTTTTTAGGATCTACCTTAATACCCTTACCAGAAACAATATGACAAAAAAAAGCCACGGATCCAACCAAAACTCACATTTACTAAACTTTGCAAAGAGTTGTTGGTCCTTGAGGACTTGCAACACAATCCTCAAATGATCGGCATGCTCATCCTCACTCCTTGAGTAAATCAAGATATCATCAATGAAAACAATCACAAATATGTCAAGGTATTGTCTAAACACCCTATTCATCAAATCCATAAATGCGGCCAGAGCATTATTCAAGCCAAAGGACACCACCAAGAACTCATAATCCCCATATCTAGTTCGGAAAGCCGTCTTTGGAATGTCATCCTCCTTCACCCTCAATTGGTGATAACCCGAACGAAGATCAATCTTAGAGAAGTAACTCGCTCCTTGGAGTTGATAAAACAAGTCATCTATCCTTGGAAGAGGATACTTATTTTTAATGGTGACTTTATTCAATTTACGATAATCAATGCACATTCGAAGTGAACCATCATTCTTTCGAATAAACAAAACTGAAGCACCCTATGGAGAGATACTCGGTTGGATGAAACCCTTATCCAACAAATCCTTCAATTGCTCCTTTAATTTCTTGAATTCTGCCGGAGCCATTCGGTAAGGAGGAATAGAAATAGGTTGCATATTGGGGAGAAGGTCAATACTGAAGTCTATTTCCCTTTCGGGAGGAACACTGGGTAGATCATCGGGAAACACTTCTGAAAACTCATTAACAACGGGGACCGACTCAAGAGTAGGGGTTTCCGAATCCACATTCCTCACCCTAACAAGATTGTATAAGAAACCCTTAGAAATCATCTTTCTAGCTTTAAGACATGACACAAATTGACCTTTAGGCATAGAATTTCCCTTCTTCCACTCTAGGATAGGCTCATTCGGGAATTAAAACTTGACCACTCGGGTCCTACAATCAATAGAAGTATAACAAGAATGCAACCAATCCATCCCAAGAATAATATCAAAATCTAACATATCAAGCTCTACAAGATCAATATGAGTGACTCTATGGGATAAGGAGACGGGACAATTTCTATACACCCTCTTAGCCAGAATAGAATCACCAACAGGAGTAGAGACACAAAAGGGATCGAACAACACTTTCGGAAGAACATCAAACCTCATAGCCACATATGGCATCACAAAAGACAAAGTAGCACCGAGGTCGATTAAAGCATATACATCAATATGAAAGATTTTCAACATACTAGTAACCACATCAGGAGAACCCTCTTGCTCATGGCAAGTCTAAAGTGCATAGAACCGGTTTTGCTTGGGAGCATTAGAACCCGAACCACTAGGTGGAGCTTGATTGCCTTCTATTTCCTTAGCCACAAGTAATGGACAATCCCTTATCTTATGACCGCTCTTACCACAACCGAAGCAACCATCCGTACCAGCGAGGCATTTACCCTCATGCTTCTTTCCACACTTGGCACAAGTAGCTGATGAGAATCCACCACCATTTCCTCCTTGAGGCTTAGGGTTAGGAACCCTATCTTTGTTGAACTTAGGAGGAGCATTGGAGGAACCCTTACCGGAAAACCTTTGTTGATACTTAAATCGACCATGTCAATTGGACCTGGAATGTGAAAACTTACTATCACCGATCTTAGCCTTCTTTGCCTCTTTAGACTTTCCCTTAAGTTTCTCCTCTTCTATTTTTTTAGGTATGAACAATTAGGTGAGAAATGTCCATATCATTAATAAGCATAGCGGTACGACATTCCTTGACCAACAATTTGGACACCTCCGAAACAAACTTACTCATTCTTGCCCTAGGATCCGCAACCATAGAAGGAGAATATCGAGACAATTGCGTGTACTTCAAAGCATACTCTTTCACACTCATGCTTCCTTGATGAAGGTTGATGAACTCAAGCACCCTTGTCTCCCTCATCTCTAGGGGAAAGAACCTATCAAGGAAAGCAACCTTGAAATTCTCCCAATCAAAAGGACCCGCATCAACCGCCCTCTCATTCTTCCATTGTTCAAACCACACTTGAGCAACACCCTTAAGTTGATAAGCGGTCAACCCCTCTTTTTTGTTCGGCGTCACACCCATTATCATTAACACCTTGTACACCTCATCAATGAACTCTTGAGGATCTTCCTCAGCCTTAGAGCCATGAAATTTCGAAGGATTCATCCTTGTAAGGTTCCTCTCTCTAGATGCCGCTGTACCCACATTTGGCTTCACGGAAGCCACAACCTCCCTATTGGCTTGAGCCGTCATGGCTTGAGCCAACACCTAAAAAGCAGCCTAAACTCCGCATTAGTTACTTGTTCAACCAAAGGGTCGGCCGAAACTTGAGGAGCTTGAGGAGAAGCTTCTTGTTCCACATTCTCTCTCGCATTTCTCCTAGCATAAGCTCTTCCAGTGGCCATATCCTGAAATGCATAGGATAGGGATTAGAAGAGAGACATATAGAGTCAAACTCTATGGCACAACTTTAGAATAATGAAAGAAGTGGAATTTCCTAATCATCTTGTAGCCTCTCATTCATAAATGTGGCGCGCCTCAGGCTTATTAAAAAGACTCTACTCGACGTGGCTTATGAGACTTCCTAGGACCTTTTACAACCTTGTGCTCTAAATACCAAGTTTATCACAATCCAAAGTACCCCCTAGACGTGACATGACATACAAGACCCCGAATTGCCTCATACAAGCCACTTAGCATGCATCATACAAGATAATAGCAATTTAAGAGTTCAAAAGACAATTTCATAGCAAAAGAGTTTAAGAAAAATAGCGAAAGTCTACATGTAGTCTCAAAGCCAATCTAACATAGGAATGAAAAGAACATTGGGACGTAACCCAATACAATCCAAAAGTAAAGAAACATGAACGAATAACAAGGCAATGCCCTCGAACACATGAGGACTCACCAAGTCTTCAAGCCGCTAGGTACTCACTAGCCATGAGCGGGATGAGAAGAATCGACAAGCCCTACAATATTAAATCAATGTAGGCAAGAGTATGCGTTAGTGCAAACATGTACCAATTATGATAACCATGCCTAAAACATCATTTAGTCATGCTAAAAAGGGAACATTACCATAACATGCAAGGACCAAGCTAAAACATGTGATAAAAGGGTTAGAAGTCGTAAGTCATAAAAATCATGGTCAATGCAATGCTAAACATATTTAAAACGCTTGTGAAATACCTAGAAAGTCACTTTAGTTCATTACTATGGGAAATTACCTTTAACTGACATGTAAGACCATGTGAGCTATAAACATGGAATCCGGTTTCCTCTCTACACCGATAGGGCCATCCTACTTGTTAAGGTAGGACCCTTAACTTCTAGCTTACGTGGATCCACTAGCTGATGTCTATCTAGACAATCATCCTATGGTGGCACATAGTTATGGGATAAAGAGTTTGCTACTAGAAACCCAGCCTCTACTAACGGGAGAATTTCCATCTCAATATCCTCTCGGTGCTAAGTATAAATCCGACGGAATTAGTCATTTAATGATATTTCATACTTTTTCATCATTAGTAGACAAGGGTAATCGCCTCTGGTCTATCATTAGAATAGCTCCTTAATCATTGATTCAAGTTTAGTTGAGGAAACCTTTCAACATGTTATGAATCCTTTATGTGAGAAAATCCTTTCACACTTATGGTTTGAGTGATATGTGAGAAACCCTTTCACAACTCAACAACATATCAATTATGCTTCAATCTCAAAGCAAGCCTTAAATCATCATAAAGTTTCATAATTGAACATGCATATATTAATAAGACCATCTTTTGATCATTCATAATCTCATCATGGAAATCATAGTTTTAGAAATCATAATTCATGCATGGGTTCATATAGACTTCATAAAACTCATCTCTTCATAATTCAACCCATCAACAAATCCTAAATTTTGGAATTTGGGGAAATCACATGGGTTCATGGAAATTCATCTTAATTCATGAAGTTCAACTCAATTCATGCTTCATAGTTCATAAAACAATCAATTAAATCAACATTGAAAAGAACCCATTACATAAAAGAAAACCCTAACTTAAATAGGGAATTTCTAACTTGAAAATTTGAGAATTTAGGAACTCTATGGAGGAAAGGGCTCCATAGATGAAGACTATCATACCTTTGGGTTCAAAGCCCTTAAGCAATTTGACGAATGGAAGCTTTATTTCTTGAGCCCTAACTTGACCTCTTCTTCTTCTTCTTCTTCTAACTTCTAGAGAGAGAAATACTTGGGAGTGGTTGAGAGAATTTGTAAAAGTGCTTTGGAAAAGGGTTGATTTTTGTCTTAAAAAGGTTTATATAGTATTAGGAATAGTAGGGAATCGACTTAGTTTAGTAAATAAGTCATTGGGTGAAGATACCAAAAGACCCATTAAAAATCTGGCCGACCTCCCCAACTACGGTTGGACCTACGGTTAGTAGGTCAAACTACCAACCGTTGGTGACCAACCATAGGTCACACTTGTTGTGCCTTGAATTTTTCTCAAATTCCACCCCTTAGGCAGTGTCATCCACGACCCCTACCTCCTACTTGGCCAACGGTTGGTAGGTCAACCAACGAACAGTAGGTCAAGTAGTAGGTCACCCCAAAATTTCAAAAATTGGAATTTTCGTTCTTTTCAAATCTGGGGTGTTACAATGAGATTATTGAAGTAAGGTATTCAGGTTGGCCTAAAAAGAAGATCGTATTGTTTCGGTGTAAGTGATTTGACACATCACATAGAGGCACAAAAATGGATCGACAACATAATATAATTGAAGTTAGACACACCAGGAAATACAAAAGTTATGATCCTTTTATCATTGCACAAAAATGCAAAACAAGTGTATTACGCTCCATATCCATTGCGTAGAGACAAAGCTGATTGGTGGGTTGTTAGAAAGACTAAGCCTGTGGGAAGAATTCAAATTGACAATGTCTTAGATGTGGCGTACCAAAATGATGCTGAATTGTTCAGCAACAAGTTGATGTTGAATTGGAAACCACACTGGAACATCCACAACACATATTAGAAGAAGTGTCTGATGATGAGATAATGACAAATGTTGAGGAAGAAATAAACGAGGATGAGGAAAATGAATCATTCGATGAGGAAGAATGGGATAGTGAAAATGAAACAACTGAGGAGGAAGAATGGGAGAATGATGGAAATGAAACAAATGAGGAGGAATAGTAGTAGAGTATTAGTATGTAAGTTAATTTATTTTGCTAATATTAATTTTATTTAATTTATGATTTTTAAATATTATCTAAGTAAATTTGCGTACAGATTTCATCAGGGGGTGACGATGATAGATCTCACGAGCATCTTGGAGTTAACCGGCCTAATAAGGCTAAAAAGAAGAAGTCTAGGAGACCCATAGATCCTGTGGATATTCCAAGAGTTATTTCTTCTGCGCTGGAGCAGCGCTTTAGTCATGATACCCATTTATTAGTTGTTCCGTTTGGTACGGCAGATCCTCAGGCATATCATCCTAATTACTATCAATCAACCAGTGCTTCTTCTACTTCATAGTCATTGCCTCCACGGTGCTACGATGACCTACCTTTAGAGGCTTATCATCGAGCACGACCCTTAAAGGAAGGTAGGTTATCGGTTGGTACTCCATCTCCCACATGTACATCTCCTCAGCTATCTTCCATGAGGATTAGAGATTCTAGTAGTGAGCAGTTAGGTTCTATGGTCTCTACGCCTCTATTGACTCAGCATTATGTGCATCTTGGAGTATCACCTTCACCTACACCTCCACCTAGTGCTACACCGGAAGAGATGTCTACTCTAGCACCTGGACAGAGGGACAAGCTTGGCAGAGTCATGATTGAGCCGGATGGATCATCGTAAGTTTGTTTTGTTATCTATTAGTTATTTTATTTTATTTATTTCTTATATTTTAATATATTATTCATGAACTAACATGTTTATTATGTGTCTTGCAGGTGGAATCCTGCAAAGGATGCTGCCCAGGCTTTAAAAGAGTGTGTTAAGAGGCTTTTTATACAGGCTTATCACTCCTGGAGTGAGATCCCAAACAATATACGCCAGACGATGTTTAATGAATTTTGAGGTATATATATGTTTAATTATATATATTTTTAGTTAAGTTTAATAATTTTAGCATACTTTACTTTATTAATTATCTAACGCTATTCATTTTTTCCAAACTATGTGTACTTGGAAACCGAAGTAGAATATGATCATTGCGACTACATTTGAGAGAAGGGCATCCACGAGACTGTCTAGCTGGCTAAAGAAAGTCTGGGATGCTGATCAATGTCCGGGTTGGATGTTGCCTCATGTTTTTGATGAATTGCGCCTGTATTGGAACACAGACAAATTCAAGGCAATATTTGAACAAGCCAAAAAGGCTAGAAGTAGTCTAAAGGGTGGCTCATTGCACACCGGGGGTGCAAAGACCCTTGGAAAAATTACAACAAAAATGGTAAGTTCTAATTCAAACTTTTAAATAAATAATTAGTTTATTAAATATTATTTTATTAATATTGTCATACATTTTATTTTCATTTATAGGAAAAAGAATTTGGCCGCACTCCTCTTGAACCGTAGGCATTCAAGAGGACTCATGTGAGAAAGAAAGGACATCAGTCAGATCCGGATGTGTGGGTGGAAAAAAGGACAGAACAAACTTTTGTAAGTTATTTAATATATATATATATATATACACACTCTAAAAAAGTTGACACTTTGAATGCAACAATAACATCACAACACTGGAACTACTGAAAACTCTCTAATGAAGATTCTCAAGATAGTGGTATTTGTAATACCCCAGCTTTCCAAGAAATGAAAAATGCAGAATTACCTATAGTCAGTGAACTACGGAGGCCTCTTATGGGCCGTAGTCAGGTTAGCGGGCCGTAGGTAAGGAGCCGTCAATGGCTCTGTCAAGTTCAGTAATTCTCAATCTTTGAAGTGTGATCTACGGAGCAGCAGGATGGATCGTGAGTTAGTTGACGGTCCGTAGAAAGTAGCCGTACATGTCCCTCAGACTTGGTTAAATTCTTGAACCTCAGGCTGTGATCCACGGTTGAGGTGTACGGTCCGTAGATGGACCTACCAACCGTAGATTGAAGCCGTCGTTGCAGGGTCCCCAGATACCAACTCTCTGAATCTTTTGACGGTTCAACAGGACGGTTCATCAACGGATGTACGGACCGTAGGTCCTGACCGTAGATGGGCCCCGACAGTTTTTAATTAAGTGCTTTTTGGTCTTTTCCCTGGTTAACTCCCTAATTAACTAAGTCGGTTTTACCCTTAATGAAGGTCCTATATATAGTTCTCTATACCTAAATCACTTCATTCTAACTCATTCTCTAAATTCACCTCTCAAATAATTCTCTCTCTAAAAGAAATCCTCTCTAGCTCAAGGAAGAGGAAGAAGCTAAGTCCTCCATTGAAGATCATCCAATTTCTTCCAATTTCTAGTGGGCTTTGCTAAGGTATGATGGTATTGACCAGTGGAGTTTCTTCCTCCATTGGGCCCTCCCTTTTCTTCATGAATTTCAAGGTTCAATTCCCTTCAAGTAAGCTAGGGTTTAATCAATTGTTATGGGTTTTTCGACTATGAGTCCAATTACTGAATTTAATGCTTTGAAGTGCACGATCTAGCATGGGTAAAGTAATTTAGTGCACGATCTAGCGTGAATTACATGTCTAATAGTAATTATTGCATGAGCCCCCATGATCTCAAGTAAGTTCTCCCCAATTTGATTATCTATGCCTTGATTGTTGGGTTGAGATATGAATTGATGAAATTGAGGGATCATCTATGATATTGAGCATGAATTGGGGTTAAGTGCATGAATTTAGCATGTTCAAGTAAAAAGCATAATTTTCCTCTTTTATGTGGGTTACTTCAAGTATGACTAAATTGACTTGATTATGACTTGTAAGAGCTAGCTTGCATTGAGTTGCATGGTTTAAAATAAAGGAAATATGAACCCATTAGCTATGAAGAAAAAGCATGATAGAATCATGAAGAAAGAGGCTTATAGAATCAAGCATGTTTTATGTGAAATCTATGATGTGTTGATGTTGAGTCTTGAAAGGGTTTTCTCATATAATGCACAACCTAAGCTTGTGAAAGGTTTTCTCACATGTAAATGATTCATAACTTGTTAAAAGGTTTGCTTAACTAAAATTGAATCAAGAGCTTCAAAAGCTATTCTTGGGGTGTAAGCTTGGACAAGTCCATGAAAGAAGAAACACTCAATGAAGTAAGCTTGGACTAGTCCATGGTATGTGAAGTCATATTTAGCTTGGATTGGCAACCCCAGTTGTGCCTTTCCATGGATATCAATATTTATGATTGTATAGTGGGAATTATGCATAGAACCGAGTGGACGGGTGACAAGTCCCCATATGTCCTATGCCTATGTGCCCCCATAGGTGGTCTTTAACATGCACATATTAGCTTAGCTAGTGGATCCACGTAGGCTATGGTTCAGGATTCTACCTTGGCAAGTAGAATGGCCCTTTTTCGGTGTAGGGAAGACATCGGATTCCATGTTGAGTTATTCCATGGTCTACAGATCAGTTTGAGGCTTTTCCCACACTTCAGCTTGCACAATGGTGCATGGGTTACTAAAAGTAAAGTGAAGAAAAGAAGAGTAAAAGAAAGATGATTTAGCTTGCTTTTGCCATGGTTTATGTTTTATGCTATTTGCTTATATGCCTTATCTTGTTTAGCTTGGCCAATTGTATGTAATGTTTATATCTCAGTTTCTAGCATGTTTTATGAGTTTATATGCATGGCTATTATACTTAGTACTTTATTGTGCTAACACATACTCTTGCCTGCATCAACTTCTTTGGTATAGGACGTGGCAGTTCTCCTACTCGTGGCTAGAGCATTGACTTAGAGTTGACAAGAAGACTTGGTGAGTCCTCATCCATCCGAGGACATAGCCTTTTTGGATTTTACTTTGATGTCTTTCCTTATGTTGGATATTTATTGGGCTGCGTCCCTATCACTTTTATTCGTAATATATGATGCTAGAAGACTTTGAGACATGAGTTGTAGACTTCCGCTGTTTTGATTAAAGCTTTGATATAAAATGCTCTTTTACACTCTTGCTTCCCTATTATCTTGTATGTTATGGATGCTAAGGGCTTGTATGAGGCCTTTTGGGGTCATGTACGCCGTGTTACATCTAGGGGCTACCCTGGGTTGTGACAGTATTATTTTCCTTGAGGGAATTCAATCTACCAGAGAAGTTTCAAAGGAAAGTTAAATATTGAGGATCAGTAAGTCGATGCCTGTTCATAAAGAAAGATAAGAAACTTAGTACCTAACATCCAAAAAAGAACTCTTTCATGGATTTCGATTCATGGATTCTTGTGAGATCTTGAGGAAGCCTAAATTTAAAATGCACTAGATCTCAACAATATCATTCTCATTTCTATCAATAGAAGGTCTAAGGAACTTACCCGAGTTTTTTGTTAGTGACAATACAGGGTTTCAATAAAAAATTTCGTAGCGAGTTTGTACAAAAAATGGATTTGAAGTTAATGTATAGTAAAACTTTGTTTTTGTTGTTTTATATCTTAACCCTATCATTCCTTATGTGCATTCATGATCATTTCAGAGCTTTTGTCACTGAAAATTATAAATTTCATATAAATTTCAGCACAAGTTTCTATACTCCTCTATCAAACCTTAAAATTGTAGTAAACTCTTATTTTGAGGTTGTCCTTGTTGAATTTGTTTCTGTTCCTACAATAAGATGTGTTTTGAAGGAAAAAAGAAGCACTTATAGTGTGTGAAATATATTTTTTTGCATCACCTCTAATATTGGAAAGATAAAATTATTTTTATGAATTTAGATAACATGGTGGACATGCCATACGATACTACAATCCAATCTGCATATTATCTTTACTTTCACTTCTTCTATCGATGGACATAATATCTAAAGTCCCTAAAAAAAAAACCAAAAATCAAAATAAAAGAAAGAAAACAAGCCTAAGAAGGTTGAAGACAAAAGAAACTGTCATAGATACATCTTCTGTAAGACTATTGAGCTACCACACCTTCAGAGCTTCCTAGATGAAGAAAACAATGGTGTCAAGCAACAACTTTACACTACTAAGGAACTCTACGACATCTCTTCCACTACCGCTAAGAACGGTAAACGACGATAAATCTACTATAGATACATCTTTTGTAGGCATGTGCAAGGTCTCTTTATATGTTTTCCATAGATCGAGTAAGTTCCTTAGACCTTCTATTGCTAGAAATGAGAATGATTTTGTTGAGATCTGGAGCATTTCAAATTTAGGCTTCCTCAAGATCTCACAAGAAGCCATGAATCGAAATCCATGAAAGAGTTCTTTTTTTTTTGTATGTTAGGTACTAAGTTGATTATCTTTCATTATGAACAAGCATCGACTTACTGATCCTCAATAATTAACTTTCCTTTGAAACTTCTCTGATAGATTGAATTCCCTCAAGGAAAATAATACCACTATCTTGAGAATCTTCATAAGAGAGTTTTCAGTAGTTCCAGTGTCGTGACATTATTGGTGCATCCAAAATGTCAACTTTATATATATATATAACTACCTCTTGTTTTAAAACTTGAATGCCTAGATAATGTATTGTTAAAAGTAGTTAGTAACTGTGTTTGCGTTGTGGTTGAATGTATGATTTTGAAACCTCATGATCTTGAAGCTTGGAATTTGTGTAGTTTTCATGTTTAGTTTTTTTCTTGCCTTCTGCTAGTAATTCATGAAATAAAGTGAATGTTAATGAATCTGCAAAATCAAAAGTTAGGTTAATCATCTTGATATTGTTTTAAATAAAATCTTACCTTATAAATGTGTGATATCAGGCCATAATGGTGCCTACTATAACCCTCCAAGTAGGCATATTTAAATATATGTATATATATATATATATATCCAGTGTCATGATGTTATAGGTGCATTCAAAATGTCAACTTTTTGAGAGTATATATATTTATATAACTACCTCTTGTTTTAAAACCTGAATGCCTAGATAATGTATTGCTAAAAGTAGTTAGTAACTGTGTTCCCCTTGTGCTTGATTGTATGATTTTGAAACCTCATGATCCTGAGGCTTGGAATTTGTGCATTTTTCATGTTTTGTATTTTTTTGCCTTCTGCTAGTAATTCGTGAAATAAAGTGAACGTTAATAAATCTGCAAAATCAAAAGTTAGGTGAATCCTCTTGATATTGTTTTAAATAAAATCTTACATTATCAAAGGAAAATGTGTGATATCAGGCCATAATGGCGCCTACTATAACCCCCAAGTAGGCAAGTTTAAACCCAAACATAACTTGTCGAAGACAATAATATAGTAATAACAATAACAATAAGCGTAAAGAGAAACAAAATATAAGGAATGGTCATATCATAAGTCTGTAATACGATACAAAATATAGAAAAGAGGCCCAGAAGAGACCAAGAATACAAACTAACACAAGAACCAATCCTCGGACCTTGTGTCACCTATACAGGAGCTAGTAAGTACAAAAAGGTCATATATACAATATATTTGACTATTCCAAACTTTAAAATACAAGTTAGTAGAAAAAAGAGAAAGCAACAAGTCTTTGAACACCAAGAACTCTCCAAGATTCAAGTCTATGATGGCCAAGGGAGATCCAACATTCACTGAGGGTGGCTCGTATTGGGAGCTGCATCAGAAAAAGATGCAGAAGTGTAGTATGAGTACCAAAACACGGGGTACTCAGTAGGCATCATAGGTTGACCAAGATCAGAAAGATCAAATATATAAAAATCGGGTGATGAAGCTAAAAAAAGTCTGAAAAGGGCTAAAAGTAACCAAAAGTGTCGAAAAAACAAAAGGCAATCAACCACACAAGTCAAACACATAGACAGTTAACTACACAAAGAGATGCAACGCACATGTAGCCAATGTAGGGTGAATACAAAAAGTTCTGGAGTTGTGTCACTAGATGTCTCGTGGACTCCCGAGGCAACTGTGGAACCCCGCCTGAGCTTATCAGAAAGTAAACCCATAATTCAATTTGCAGGCCACTGGAGCTTATCAATATATGCAGAAATAAAACCAAATATCAACGGGCTGCCGGAGCTTATCAATAGATGCCTTATAAGGAGAAGATGGATCATTTCTCCTCAAAAACAAATTTCCATAGTAAAATGAGTTAAAAATTAGTAATCCCTCTCCCAAAGAGCTAAAAACCAGTAAAAAGAGTGACGTACTAAAAAGTATCTCCAAAACCTCCTTTTCCATGGTCATGATTTCACACCAATACAGTCCAGTCATAATCACAAATCACCCCATGTCGCATACACAAGGGGTAGAATACCCATCACACTGCAATAATGCTAACATGGAACTCCTTCCGGTCCAAGCTCACGGCTTCAGGCCAAACAATTTAGTATCAACCAAGACTATAACATAGGAATACCACATAAGCAACCAAGCCATCCCAATAAATCAAAACATGGGGCAACCTAAGTTTCACACCACCTAAGAGCAATTTATAAGGATACTATATAATACAAACCATAAGGATCAGCCTAAACTATGGCTTTTCCCACTAAAACAACACTAAGTAACCCAATTATGACCATAAGTCAATTGAGGATGAAAAGCCTAAACTAGCCCTAAATTCCAACCTAATCATGCGATACTACTCAAAATACATTCAATATAAAAGAGCCAAGTCTAAGAAAAGTAAACAGTAACCTACCCCAAGGCTGAAACTGCACACGAACTATAACTCGGGCGCTTTTCCTTTCTGTAGAGCCTCAAACTATTGCCAAGCTATCAAGAATAGAATGAGCAAATCAATACCGAACTAACGATACCTATATCAACAACACAAAATTTGGATCGTAAATCGGGTCAAATATTGACCCTCGAACACCATTATAGAATTATGAAACAAAAACCATCATTTTGTTCTCCTCGTAGTAAGGATCACATGCTTGAAAGATGGGCGAAGTCAGAGTTAATTCGGACTAGAAATGATCAAATTACCTTACTTTAAAGGTTTGGAAATCAAGAGAATGAGGCTAAAATGGAATTGAGTTATGGAAATAAAGAAAGAATCAAGTTTAGAAAAAGGAACGTAAGATAATTATATTTTACGAACTATAAAAGATCTAGAATTGGCAAAAATCGCCTAAGCCCGAGCTTTCCACAATTGGGTTCCTTCCTTAGAGAAATAAAGAAGAAGTGGTATTTTAATCCCAGCGATTTTTGTAAACCGGCCCACTGGTTGCATAAGCGATCATTGCTTAAGCTGTCAAGGGCTCGCAAAAGTGACATCCATCTAAGAAGCGCCTGTCGCTTAAGCAGCCCCATGGTCACAAAAGTGACCTTCGCAAAAGAGAACGACGATTCGCTTAAGTGACCCCCGCTTACTAGTGCCACTTTGCTTAAGCGATCCCTTGGTCCCTTAAGAAGCCATCTCTTAAGTGATCAATGGTCAGCAAAAGCGAGTGACCAAAAGACACACACCAAGAATTTTATTAAGTGTTCCCAAACTTCGAACGAGCCCTCACAATTCATTCGGAGTCCAAACGACGCAAACTAAAAGTCAAAACCACTCTGACACGACATTCCGAACTGCACAAAATTAATGAAACAACCAACAAAGATTGTCTGGTCAAAATGTTGGCCAAAGTCAAAACTTTACAAAGAAACAACAACAAAACACCAAAAGTGAAAAACTCATCCTGATTCCCTCGAGAACCAAACAACATGTCATTCTAGACCAAACTTGAAATTTCAAAGCTTACCACGCTGACGAAATTCCATTCCAAGATCATTTATTAAGAAAATTGACCAAAGTCAAACTTTAGACAAAACTTAAAAGCTAAAACGCCTAATAGCACCAACTCCAAATGGAAGTCTTGAAACCCAAACTGATCATCACACTAGACAAAAATGACCCTTTCGGAGATGATGGAACTGACAAAATTCTAATATGACATCAGAATCTATGGATATTGACTAAAACCAACTCTTTCAAGAATTAAGCCTCTTAAACTAAAAAGAACTCACACCAAACTCGACCAATCACCTCAGGAAGCATGCCACCCAGTCCAGCATCACACAAAAGTTATAAGGAAGCTACAAGAAGGGGCAAAACTGTAAAATCATGGCAAAAACACATAAATGACGCTGAGGGTGATTACAACATCCACTTCTAAAAGGAATTTCATCCGTGAAAGTAAAACAAAGGAAGTACCTAAAGGCTCAACAGGATAAGGATACCAGGTTTGCATGTCGAGCTGAGACTCCCAAGTAGCCCCTTCGACCAGATGGTGCCTCCACTGAACCTTTACTGACGAGATCTCCTTAGACCACAACTGCCTAACCTACCTATCTAGAATGCCCACAAGCTTCTCCTCAAAACTCAAGGACTCATCAAGATGAACTGAATCCCACCGAAGAACATGAGACTCATCTGGAACATACCATCTCAACATAGAGACATAGAACATAGGATGGACGCTTGAAAGACCTGGAGGTAAGTCTATCTCAAAAGACACCTCTATTACCCACCTCAGAATATCAAAGTGTCTGATGAAACTAGGGCTAAGCTTGCCCCTCCTCCCGAATCACATCACACCCTTCATGGGCGACACCCATAGAAATACCCAATCATCAACCATGAACTCTAAAGGCCACAACCTATAATCAACATAGCTCTTCTTCCTACTCTGGATAGTACTGAGTCACTCTTGGATCACAGAACACTATCCACAGAATCTCTCAAAAAATCTGTGCCAGACGGTCTAACCTCAAAAACATCAAACCAGCCCACTAGATTACGACACCTTTTGCCATATAATGCCTCGAATGGTTGCTATTATTATATGCAAACTCTGCTAAATCAAACGAAAGATCCTAGTCACCACCAAATTAAATAACATAAGCTTGTAGCATATCCTTTAGAACTTGAATAGTCCTCTCAGACTGACCATTGGTTTGAGGGTGTAAAGCTATACAAATCTCAACCTGAGTACCCAACTCACTCTGAATAGACCTCTAGAAGTGTGAAGTGAACTACGTACAATGATCTTAGATGATAGAGACTCGCACCCCATGCAAATGGACAATCTCTCTAAGGTAAATTTGAGCGAATCTCTCTGAAATGTAGGCAGTCTGAACTAGTAGAAAGTGAGCTCACTTGGTTAATCGATCTATGATGACACAAATAGAATCAAAACCGTGAAAGGTATGTGGTAAGCCTACCACAAAGTACATGGCTATGCTTTACCACTTCCCCTCAGGAATGGGTAGCCGCTGGGTCAGAAAACCAGGTCTCTAGTGCCCGTACTTAACCTGCTGACAGCTCAAGCATCTAGCAGCATGCGATGTTCCTTCTTATGCCACACCGCCTATAGTGCTACCTCATATCATGATACATCTTCATAGCACCTGGATAGATAGAATATCTAGAACAACGGGACACTTGGAGAATAAACCCAACAAACTCACCTACTCTAAGACCATAGATACGACCCTCAATCCTCAAAATAGCCTCCGGATCTAAGGTTGCCATCCTAGCCTTGCCGCTAAGCACCTTGTCCCGAATCACCTTCAATCTCAAATCCATAAACGGTTGAGCCTGAATTTGCTCTATCAAAGAAGATCCAGCCTCCACACAAGCAAGTACTTTGTCTGACTCAGAAATATCAAGTCTAACCAATTGGGTGGCTAAGGGCTGAATGTCCAAAGCCATAGGTCGCTCCTCCACAACGAAGAAAGCAAAACTCCCCATACTCACTACCTTCTAGCTCAAGCTATCTGCTCCCACATTAGCCTTGCTCAAGTGATAAAGGATAGAAAATTCATAGTCCTTCTGCAACTCCAACTACCTACGTTGTCTCAGATTATGATTCCTCTAGCTGAAAATATAATGAAGACTATGATGGTCGGTAAATACCTCACAGTGAAATCCATACATGTAATGCTGCAAAATCATCAACGCGAAGACTTCTGCTGCCAACTCAAAATCATGAGTGGGGTAGGTTTTCTCATGAAGCTTCAGTTTATGTGAAGCATAAGCAATAACAATACCCTACTGCTTCAATACATAACCCAGGCAAGCATCACAATAGACCTTAAACCCGTGGCCCTCAATAGGAAGAGTCAGAATCAATGCTTAAGTCAACAAGGTCTTGAGCTTTAGAAAACTTGCCTCACACTCATAAGACCACTAGAAGGGGACATTCTTCTGATTCAATATAGTCAAGGGTACCTCAGTCGATGAAAAACCCTCCACGAACCATTTGTAGTAGCCTGCTAACCTGATAAAACTATGGACCTTAGTGGAAGAAGTAGGCTTGGCCCAACCACGTACTGCCTCAATCTTTGTCTGATACACCATAATGCTTTCCTTGGATATTACATGCCCAATAATTCTATAGACTCAAGACAAAACTCACACTTAGTGAATTTACCATACAAGACCTAATCTCTCAAGGTCTGGAGTACAATCCTCAGATGCTACTCATACTGCTCCATGCTCCCAGAGTAGACCAAGATCTCATCAATGAACACTACCACAAAGGAGTTCAAATAGGGCCTGAACACGAGCTACTTAAACTCTATGAACACTGTTGGGGCATTAGTCAACACAAAATACATAACTAAGAACTCATAGTGTCCGTATCGAGTCT